>VYZU01007815.1:65907-115038 GCA_013401355.1 Ceyx cyanopectus
TGGTGCCAAAATATTGGCATCTTTTGCTCCTTCCTTGGAAATAAAGAAATAAGCTCATGTAGCACTTTATTCCTGAGAATGGGTGCTCATGGAGTGTCTGGTGGAGTGTGGCATCCATTTTTGTTTCATTTTTTTAGCACATTTTCAGAACAAATGGAAATGAAATGGGAATTATTTTGAAATATGGTGATGGAGAAAAGAGATATTCCCTCCTTTTTGCCTCCAAAGTGAGAAAAGTCTTTCACTTCCCACATTTGCCAGCAATGCTCTATTCAGCTCCTAATTTAGATGTATGGTTTTCTACTTTGGATATGCTCAGATGCACAGCACAATTCCTAATTATTTCAAAATGATGGAAATGGAATAATAAATCCAGCATTTGATGCAACATGACTGCCTGACCCAAAGAAATTAGAAGCTTCCCAAAGGGATTCCCCCCCCCAACAAATCAGTTGCTAATTATTGGTTACACTAGCCATGATCACTTGGAATAATTGTGATGTTTTGCTGCCTTGTTTCAGACAAGAACAATGCAATCCTCTTAATGAAAATAAATATACAGATTCTATTCCTAGGACAAAATGCAAATGCAGTTGGTCTGATAGTCAGGAACTTAAGAAGAAGTGACTTAAAAAAAACCCAGAAGTTGGGAATTTGAAATACTGACTTTCTAAACATGGAAACTCACATCAATCCTGGGAGCAGGAACCTTGTGCAGGTTCTGGAGAGACAACTGCAGTGTTTCCTCAAGGGAAAAACCAGTTACCCAGCCAGGACTGTGCTCCACAGAGAGCCTCTGGTTTGCTGTTTGGTTTTTAATTGGGATTTTAATTTAAATTTTAATGCTGTGGCAGGAGCTACAAAGTCATTCTTACAGATCAGGCCAGTAATGAAAGGGTCTAGCCTTGAATTTTTGGTTAGAAGAGGAAAAATCAGTGCACCCTAGAGATGCTTTTAAAACTTTTCAGTGCAATAACTCAGATGAGGCAAGATCCCTTTCCAAATCACACCTTCCCAGCTGAGCACAACCTTCCCTCTTCCATCTTGAGGCAGCAGTGTCCTCTTGAAAGGCCAACAAGCTAAATTAAAAATAGCCAGCAGCACTAATATTGATTTATCATCTCCAGAGGTATATTCTTCACGGGTGTCTGCTTAAACTCCAAGTAATCTCCTCAATTAGGGCTCTTTTACTCTCAGTGCAGTTACCCAAGTGCAGGTTTCAGCTGCATTTCAAGTTGCTCTCAGGGCTGTAATCTGTGTTTTGTCTTTGATTGCTCGGGGGAAAAAGAAAACCAAAGGAAAAAAAAATAGTTGCTGAAGTATGAACAAGGATGAAGAGAGCCAGGGAGAAGCCATGAAACAAAAACTCTGCCCCCAATCCTGCTCCATTTCATAAATCCTTGATTAAATGTGCAGAGGGTGACATAACCTGAAAAAAAAAATTCCTCAGACTTCTATAGTATTTCAGATGAAAAGAGTTGTTCCTTCTCAGTTTCCTTTGAGTCTGAATATAGCTCTTTTCTTGCTGCATTTGCTTTAAAGGAAAATACAGCTTTGTGGTATTTTTCTTTAATTGTATTATACAATATGTATATATTGATATTGTATTATATATTATAGGTACACAGGAAAAGAAAGGGGGAAAGCAGCTCTGCCCCTTTATACTGGGCTTGTTTAACTTGAAAATCCTCTGTCTTTGGAAGCATAATAGCTGAGTTAGTGTGAATCAGAGTGCAGAATGATGTCCCTTAATCATAGAATTTTAGAATCAAAGAATCATAGAATCACAGCATCATCACAGGTCACAGAATCAGAATTATTTGGGTTGCAAGGGACCTTCAAAGGTCATTTTGTCCAACCCCCTGCAGTGAGCAGGGGCAGCTGCAAGATCACAAGTAGCAATCTGAGTTGTGGGGTTAAAAAAATGCAGACTATAAAGGAAATACACACTATGTCAAAATCAAACCCAGAGTTGTCACCTCCTGTGCTGACACAGAGCTGCTGGTAAGCCCCTCTGGAGAACACCACCACCAAAACCAACACTAAAGCTCCCAACCAGGGCTCTTAACCCCTGGAAGAGCTACCCAAGGGATCACATTCCAAACTCAGGGTGTTAACCCCCAGCCTGCTGTGCTGCCATCGAGCAGGAGGAGGAGGAGGAGGAGGAGGAGGAGGAGGAGGGAGTCACCCCAGCCAGCATCCTAGATCTCCTTGCTATGCCTCCTCTGAACGTGGAAGCAAGTCCTGCTAATCTTACTCTTATCAGCAGTTGCCAGGGCTTGGGATGGGAACTTTGAATTAGAATTAAGTGAGTAAGTCCCCGAGTCCTTTGCAAGAGCTTTAAGCAATAGCTGCTATTTGCAATTATTCATTTCCCTGTCAGCACTTCTTTTATTTACCATGCTGCTTTTTTTTTTTTTTTCCCCCTCCTATCCTTTATCCCCAGCCCGAATTTTTGACCTTTCACTCACGAGATGCATTTTAGACTTTCCACAGCCCTTAGAAATTCCTGGCTGCAGTGGAAGGTGCTGTGTGACAGCAGGTCCTGCTGCTCTCCCTTCCCAGCTCCTGGGCAGATGGGTTTTATGTCGAGTCTGCTGTTCCCACGTCTGCACCCATCACAAGCGCTGAGCTGCGGCAGCACCTGATCATCCCTGGCAGGGCTGCGGGGAAAATGCCCCCGGGAAAGACAGACGAGCACAAAACTTCGCAGCTCGTCTCACAAAAGCATCACACGAAGCGTCTCCCGCTGGTAAACGCCAAGCTCAGCAGCTCAGAGCATCCCCTGCCTCTCAGTCAGGGGCAAACACAAGCAAACCCCACCTCTCTGCGTTGTCATTTGGGTGGGTTTCTCGAGCACACTCAGCTGCAGTTCCCACCTCCCCTGTGCTCCGTGGTGAGATGTCACAACCATTAACCCCAGCACACCTGGCTGTGGGGACCAGAAGCACCAGCACTCACCCCTTCCCAGCAGATGGAGACCAGGGCAGCCTTGGCTCCTCTTCCACAGTGATCTCTTGCCGTCAGAACAGGAGGTTCTTTAATTGCTTTCCTCGTTCTGCATGACCCAGCACTTAGTGTGGGAGCTGTTGAACTAATGTGATTTGTTTTTTGCTAAAGAGAAAAGTTTAGGGCTGGAAGGGAGCTCCAAAGGGCATCTAGTGCAGCCCCCCCGCAGGGAGCAGGGACACCCTCAACTAGCCCAGGCTGCTCAGAGCCTTGGCCAACCTCACCTGGAATAGCTCCAGGGATGGGGCCCCAACCACCTCCCTGGGGAGCCTGTGCCACTGAGCCACCACCCTCAAGGGAAAGAACTTCTTCCTGAGATCCAGTCTAAATCTCCTCTCATTTAAACCCATTACCCCTCATCCTTTCACTGCAGGCCCTTGGAAACAGCCCCTCTGCAGCCTTCCTGGAGCCCCTTCAGGCACTGGCAGGTGCTCTAAGGTCTCCCCAGAGCCTTCTCTTCTCCAGGCTGAACATCTTTCCTTGACCCTCCTTCCAGCCAGCTGCACTGCAAACACATTTCCCGTTAAAGCCAAACCACGCCGTGGACATCAATTTCTACAAAAGTATATTAAATTCTTTCTATTTCTAAAGGAATTCTGGATGAGGTTATAGATTCCTGGCTTGGATTCACTGCCTATTTGCCATCCTGTGATTTGATTAAAATGCATTGTGAAGGAAAGGTGGCAGGAAGGCAGCCTGAATTTTTCAAGGCAGGGAGAAAAAAAAGGGGTCTGGTGTGCCCTGCTGAATATCCTTTTGAGCAGTAGGAGCTGCTTTAGCACTCAGATAAGCCCAGCTCCAGAATGCCACATTTTCCATGCCACATCTCCATTTGAAATTCCTGCTTCAGGTGCTATTCTCAGACAGGTTATTTTGCAAGCTGGATCTTAATGCAAATATTTAAAGCTTAAGACAGAAAGGGGAAGAGTGGGCTGGAGAAACTGAGACAGCATTAGAAAGCTTTTTTATCTTCCCAAGTCACCACTTCACGTTTGAGTCGGCGTGGCAGGTAACAAGTGAAAGAAGTGGCATATCAAAAATGCCATTTTTAACCAGTGATCACATTTCCCACTGCTGAGCCCTGGGGGGGATGCAAGTGGCAAGAAGGGCTGAGCTGAACACGAGGGTTGTGCTCACCCCCCAGCTTGCCCAGGGACTGGTGGGACCTGGGGGAGTGGCACTGGCCAGGAAACAACAGCAGTAAGCACCTCTGTGAATGTATGTATAGATTTTATAAATTATATAGATGTATATATTTTTATATATTTATTTTTATATTTATTTATATATATATACGTTTTACATCTGTTTATACAAGTATATATATATATAAAACTTTAGATTTATACATCTGTACAGCAGCAAATAACTCATCACCTATGGTATCATTCTGTTTTAACAGCTCTTTATTTCTGGCATGAAGCTCCCCTTGGAACAGCATTTTGTTTGGACTGGGAGGGGCCAGTGGGAGGTGGTACCACCAGGATCTGCAGCACCTTCCATCAACCCTCCCTGAAGATCAGACCCTGCCCCATCATCACAGCAGACTGGTTTGCTCTGGCCTGGGTGTGGAAAACACGTGTTGTAACCAGGGATCTCCTCCAGCATCATGGAAAAATGGGATTTTACACCTTTTCTAAGTGTTTATCCTGTGAAACAACTCCAACAATTATTGTTGGCTTCCAGCAGGGATTGCACAGCCACTACCACTGGTGAAACTTTCAGCTCAGATCAATGTTCACAATCACATCCAAGATTTCTGTTCCTTCTGCAGTATCTGGGAGGTTCTGGATCAAGGGACCCCACAGGAGGAGACACAGCCCCAGGTATTGCCCTGTATTCCCACCACCTGATATTTAACTCACAAAGACAACAAAGATGTGGCTTGAAACCTTCCCCAAGTGTCCCTCACAGCAATATGAGCACTTGATCTTCCTCTGCATCTAACATTTTGGCTTTATAAAACAATTCCAAGAGGACATTCCTGGGTTTTAGCTTCAATTTCATGCTCCCTTACAGAGTTAACAGCAAAATGCCCCTAATGTCACTTTTACAGGGCTAATTGAAGATATGTACCATAGCAAATATACCTCGAAGAAGATGAAATGCCTGGATTGAATTAAATGAGATTTTTTTTGATAACGTTTGCAGGAAAATCAACCTGTTTCTTCTTGAATTAACCCAGCCTTCAGTCTCTTAACACCTAATTGTTACTCGCCTGGTGTCCACTAATGGCTTTTAAATCAGAGGAACGTGAATGTTAATGGGAACTGTTTAAATTCCTTCTCATCGATTTGGTTCAGTAAATTCCAGGTGCTTGAGTCTGCCTCTGCCAATGTGCTGTGTGTCTGTGTGTGTGCAGGGTTGTGTCTGTGTCACTGCACACGTGTGCACACGTGTGATGTGCTCTGGGCACGCACACGCACAAACACACACTTTCCTGGTTTTATCCTCAGCCAATACCTAAAAATTCAGCTGTGAAAGCAATGCCTAAAAATCCCACAAATAATGCACATGAAGGCAGTGCTGCATTTCAGGCTGGTGATCAAATCCTCCCCAAGCCTGCTTCAAATGACATCCAATGATCACATCCAAAGATGTCATTTGCTCGGGACTCAATCCTTGTGCAACTGGTGGATTTTTACAGTGACCATCAGCATGGGGAGACTGGGAAGCTGGGTGTTTAACACTTGTTCTGAGGGGACAGTTTGGGGTGGGTAGCAGCTCTAACAAGCACCCAATGCTGTACTTCAGCTGCCTGGTTTAACCCCTGGTTGCAGAAGGTCCTTTGCTTCTGAGCTGTCACTATTTCCAACAAGCAGTGACATCTTTGACAGTGTCACTCCTCCCTCTGCTTTGGCCCATTCAGAACTTGCTAAATAAATCATAAAAGCCTGACTTTCACATTCCAGTCACACCCATCTCCTCATCTGGTCTCAGCAATGCCAGCTAGCTGGAATTTATGCTCAGTGTAATCAATGCAGATAGTTTCCTTCCTTGGTTAATCTTCTGCTGGTGTTAATTCCGCTCCCTCTTTTAATCCTGCTGTCTCATCCTAGCAGGGAGACACAGCTCTGAGCTGACCCAATGTCTTCTTACATCAGCCAGATAATTTTAACCACAACCCAGGCAGGTGAGGTCACTCACCAGAGCCACTGCCAGACCTGGAGGTTGACATGGAAACCTCAGAGAGCCCAGAACCCTTTGGATGGAGCCAAGACCAAGGAGTGATGTGCAAAACACAGCAGCAGAGCCTGAAGAAAAAAAAAAAAAAGCACTTTTAAACTGGGTACACTGAAAAAAAAAAATTAAACTCTTTTTTTTTTCCTTCCAAATCTATCAGTAATTAGGCTTTTAATTTTTTCCTCGGAATAAGGATGTCTGAAATATGGATCATAGTCATCATATGCTTTCATTGGAGAAGATAATACAGGTATTATATGGTGCAGCACACTTTGAAGTATAATGTTTTGATCCCATCTGTTCTTAATAGAAAATCCAGTGAGCAGGCCCTCTGAAGTGTCTTGCCTTAGACTTTGCAGGTCTTCAGTCAAAGCCCTTCTGTAATCAAAAGGTGCAAGGCAAGCTTAAAGTACCCATCACTGGCAGGCTTTACTGAAAATAGGAACATTTGTTATGCACTCAATATTTTCTCAGTCAAGGCGAGCTGGATGTTTTCTATCAGATTATCAGCAGGAGGTAATATTTTGATGCTCTAATGCTACTGAAATAAAGACATTGCACAGAGTGCACTGCACAGTTTTTATCTCGAGGAAATCTAATGCAATCTGCCACTTCGAATTTCAGTTATAGGTCCCTCCACCGTAAAGAACAGGAGGTATTTTGGCTGTGTAGCAGAACCAATCTTGCAGGCACAGCCTTTCCCAGCTGCACGATGTTTCACCTCTACCTTTTTTTACCAGAGTGTAGTAAGACAAATAACATTAATGTAAAGAGCTTTGAAGTCACACTACTCCAAAGTGTAGACTCTTGGGGGATGCAGAGGTCCCTAAAGACACCAAGAAGCACCAGGATGAGAAGCAGAGCAGACCTTCCCCCTGGTTGAAACAGCTCCACAATTACATTATGAAAGCATCTGAGCAGGTAAATACTCCCTGATTTCCCCTGCTAGAAGGGCACACTGCCAGTGAGACACTGAGACAGCTCAAAATCACCTTGCAGTTCAGGAGCTGATCAACAGCTTGTGATAGGTAATGAGGAAAAAAGCCCTGAGCTGAGAAACCTTCCAATGGGACAAGGGGAGCTCTCCTGTTTATCCTACAAGCCATGCCTTGCAGGGGTTGAAAGGGTTAAGGAAGATGGATGGAGAAGCCCATAGCAGCCCCTGTTGCTGACAGAATATCTCTATAAAATGACAAATATTAAAGATTTATGCTTCAATATACTCCCCATGATCCCTGGAGGGGTTTCCAAGCCGTGGAGCTGTGGTGCTGAGGGCCACGGTTTAGTGGTGCCCTGGCAGTGCTGGGTTAACAGTTGGACTCAATGATCTTGAAAAGCCTCTTCCAGCCAAAATGATTCTCTGATTCTATTACCTGGGCTCCAGAGGGGAAGATGTCATCCCAGTTTACTTGGAAAGAGAAATCTTCCTTTATTTCATAGCTCCATGATAGTGCTGGACAGCTGCTGAGGAAGGGGAGACCTGCACAGACAAGGAGAGGAGAGAGGAGCAGAGTATCCATGGGATGAATCCATTTTTTAGTACCAACAAGTTTTTCCAGGTGGGTATTTTCCCACAAATCTTCCTGCCTACTTGTAATGAGGGAGAATAAAGTCGATGTTCACCAGTTAATGCTGCTGGGGCAGCCAGACAATTACAGGAATAAAATCTAGTCGGTCAAAAGAACTGATGGGCAACTATAACCCAATACCTACTGGTGCTGCTGACTGAAAAACAACTATTAGAGATAATAGGGGATGGAGATTTATGTTGTCAATGTCTTTTTTAACTGCCCTCCTGCACTGGTGCAGCAATTCTCTTGCCCGTAAAAGTGACAACGAAGCAGCAAACAGGACCTGAAGCAGCCTTGTTTCCAAGTGTTTCTAAACAGCTGCCTTTGATGGAAGGAAAAGAAATTAAATAAAAAGAAAAAGAAACCACTAACACAGAAGGATAAGAATCAGTTTTGCTGCAAAATTACGACTCAAGTCTGGTGTTGAGCTAATATAAGCCAAAATACGACCAAGTTTTGCATTTCTCCACAGTCCTCATTCCCTGTGAGGGAAAGTCCTCACCTGGGTGCAGTCCTGCAGTTGGGTCAGGGCCAAGGGGCCAGGTCCATAGGGTGCCAGTTATCACCACAGACCTGCTTGAGAAGCTCTGGAAAGTCTCTCGGTGTCCAGACAGAGATGTGCAATGTCACTGATCAATATCTGCACCACCTGCACCCTCGTAGCATTTATTAGCTGTCAGTTTTCAAGCAAAGTGGTTTATTGACAGATACACTCAAAGGAGCAACAGCTGAGGCTGAACATCCATGCAAAGAAATTTCTGAAGCCAAATCTATGCAGCAGAAGTTGGTTTCCAAGGGTTATTTTCAGCCAAAGTTTACCAGAAGCCCAGTGAGTCCCTTCTGCTCTCAAAGAAATACCTTGTAATGAAACATCCATGAAAAAGTCTATGTGGCTTTGACGAATTATTTACATCTAACTCATGCTGAAAAAAAGCAACATTTTTTTGGGTGGGGAATTCACATACAATAAGGAAAACAGGGTTTCTCAAACAAATTGTGCACTCAACAAAGCAGCTAAAAAGCTTCCATAGGTTACCAAGCTATTTTTAGGCTCGGGATGCCTTTGGAATATTTCTCTAAGCTGTCTGGTTTCCACCCAGCTGCACCAGAGCATGGTCCCCCGAGGTGTGAGTGGAATTTACTCACTGTGTTTAGATAATCAGAGCAGTGATCATTTACATGAAACAAATGAGACAATTATTTCAACAAACCAACAGGCTGTGGTTCTAGGAGAACGTGGGGACTGCTTAATTGTTTCTTCCCAGGCACGGCCAGTTCCTGCATGGTTTGAACTGATGTCTTCAGTGTGACCTTTAAAGAAGAGGAGAAAAAGCACTGGGGCAAGCCTGAGAAGGTTGCTGTCTTGATTCTGGCTCCTCAGCAAGGTGACCAATAAGATGGTGTGGTGGGAAGTTGGGTGGGAACCTACCCCTGCTCCTCAGCATTGCCCACAACCCACGTTGCTCATCAGGAGGGATGGGCTTCCCATTGGATGAGCTCAGAGGCTGAAACACACCCCAGGGGTGCCCAACAGCACAGCTGGAATAACTCCCCTGCTTCCTTGCATTTTCTCCTCCTCTTGAAATGCAAAGATTAATGACTTGGCAGAGTCTGCCCAAGCGCTCTCCTCTGGATGTTCCACTTGAAGACTCCCCCGTTTCCTCAGCCACTTCCAAGCGACCCCGTCGCTGGGACAGTGAGCCCTGTTTTCAGCTGAAATTCTTCATATTAATAATGTCATACATTACATTTGACAGCCTCTAACAGATTCTCTGACTTTTATGTGGCCAAAAACTTCTGGCGGTGTTATTGGCTTTCCCTTTCTTATTAACTGCTCTGACTGGAAGCAAAATCCCCAGCAGAAAACGGATGCTCCCGGGGGAATTTTTCAAAGGTTAGATCCTCTCATGCTGATGCAACGTTTTTGGCATTATTCAAGAAGACAGATTAATCACTCAGACCTGTATCCTAATCACAGCGGGGAGAAAAATAAGTCAGGTGCTTAAAAAAAGTTTAAGTGTTTAAATATACTTCACAAATTTAGTCCCGGGTAATCAAGCATGGGGACAGCAGCACAGGGGTGAGCGAGATGAATGAATAGACACGATGGGACCTGAGGCAATATGGCATCAGGAAAGGCAAACACCACGGGTGAGATGCAGGAAATGTTGATTTTTTTTCTTAACCAGAAGGCAGAGACAAGTACAAAGAGCACCAGCCCTGCAAGTGCAATAAAAATGGCATTGCTAAAGTGCAAACCCCCAAGCGAAAACACACGGGCCAAGAAAAAACTCCATACAAACTGGCCTTGAAAGGTCTCCATTTATTACGGCTCCATGTGCAGCCCTTTAGTCCACCTTGCCCTTCTCCATCCACAGCAAGAAAAAAAAAGAAAGATTAATAGAACAGGAAAAAAACCCACATAAAATAGTTACTTTTTGGACACACATAGTGGATCTCTACTCATTTTCTCTACTCATAGTAGAGAATCCAAGTCACCTTAAAAGGACTTGAGATTAACAGTCTGAACAGAGCCATTTAATCACCTTGAGCACAGAGACTCTTGTGATGGCTGAGATATTGTTGAGAATATTCTAATGAAATTAGTTATGCTGAATATGTTCCTAGTTACTAGAAGAATGGAGCCAGAGCCATTTTAGCCATCTGAAAGAGCTAAATGAACAGCCCTCACCTGGAATGACAACAGCTCACAGAACAAACCATTTAAGTAGGCACTAAATTCATTACCAGCTCCCATTTGAACCTCTCATTTTGGATGCATCAGTGGCTAGTGACAATTTGTCTTCCAGACCTTACACACTAAAACACTTTGTCTCCCATTTCCTTGCTGTGTACCAGGGAGGCAGATGGTTGGGCTTCTTCCCTGGGTGGAAAGTCATCATTTCTACAGGCAGATGAATGATTTCTTTCCCAGAAGTTCATGGTGCCCCTGAGATAGCTCTGAGTAGAGAGAGCTGAACATTGAGAAGATGGAGCTGAATGGCACCTCCAGCATAGGAGGCAAAGGAGCATTCCTGGTCCCTGCTGATGGCAAAGTGCCTTTGTGGAGTGAGTCTCAGCTTCTGTGCTCACACAATTAAAACACTTTTTGAGGTGCCCAAGGAAAGTCCCACAGAGAAAAGACGATTCCCACCTCCCATCACTGACAGTGAACTTCCCTGTTACTAAGAGGAAACAGCATTTTATATAAGCACAACAAGACAGCCTGGTCTGTCACTACCAACAGAAGAAGAGCTACTCAGCATGATGCATTATGACTTTAAGTGTTCCCTAAAGACAGTGACATCCTCTCCCCACCAGCACATTGACACCAAGCAGCCTCTTGTGTCCCGAACACACAGACACCTACACAACAGGAAGAATTAATGAGCATTTTCCCTGTTACAAGCAATTCTTTTGGGAGAGGACAGTAAAGGGCACTCTGGAAAGTCTAAATAAATTTGAAGGACAGTGCCCAGTGCACTCTTCTGCATGACAGTCACCTCAGCTGGCTTAGGGATGGGCTGGAAATGTTGGGTAAACTTGCATTTTCTTCTTGTCTCCACTCTAAGCTCGAGGCTGGCTACTTAAAATCTCTCCTGTGTAATGAAGCCTCATGGGATGTTCCATTGATTTGAAGCCTTAAGTGATACCCTCAGAGGGACAGGGACTGAATGGGTCTCCTGGGACAGACTCTCTTTGCCAAACCTCTCTCACCACCACAGGTCATAGTGCCCAAAGGGTGTCTGTCCTCCCTGCCTCCTGCTGCTGAAGGGCACCCCTTCCTTCCCCTTCCCTCCCTGCCTCACAAGGTCAGTTGGAAGTCTCCATCTCCCTTCCAAAGGACCCTTCCAACCCAGCTATGGCTCATTCTCAAGGTCCACTTGACTGAGCAGTGCAGATCAGCCCGGGCTCCTTTGGCTCTTAGAGGGCAGCTCATTGCTCCCGTAACAAGTTCATTTTCCATCACAGCAAACTCTCTCAACCCATCAATTGTGCAAAGGTACCTTTTGACAGGTGAAGTATATTTTCTTGTTGCTGAGCCATGGTGGAGCTCATCTGTTCAAATCAGCTTCCAGATTGTTTACATTCCTGTGACAGTGTCCTGTTCATCACACAGTCAATATGAGCTCCCGTTCTGACCGTCTTAACTCTTGAGGCAAGTCAGCCATTGATCTCTGAAAAACCCTGATGCTACCTGACTTCAGGCCTCCCTGCAGACTCTGGATGAACAAACAGAGCTTCTCCCAGGGGACTTGCAGGCTGTGCCTGTTCAAGGCCATGTATAATTCCCCAAGTACCATGGTTTCGTCCACTCCTGTTCTGGGTTTTGTTACAGGACTCTTAGTTTGAATAAAATTTGTCTGAAAAAAAACACCACAGAAACAAAAAACATTCCATCTCATGCACCAAAAAAGCTCAAGACAGCATCCTGCAATAGAATCATTGTGGTTGGAAAGGACCTCTGGGATCATCAAGTCAAACTTTCCTCCTGACATCTCTCTCTCCACCAGCCCACAGCCTCAATTGCTGCATCTTCTCATTTACTAAACACTTCCATGGATGGAGACTCCACCACCTCCCTGGGCAGCCTGTTCCAGGGCCAATAAAGTAACTCCCATCAATGACCTGGCTCAGAGAGGCTGTTGTGCTGTGCTCACATGTCTACGTGGGCAGACAACAGGGTAGTTGTCTTTGCAAACTGAGAAGAATCACAAGAAAAGCATTGGGACTTAAATTCCAGACTTTAAATTCCAACGCAGAACAAAGCTGACATGGTTTGTCCTCCTTCCAGACATTACAGCAGTCGCCAGCAATTTAAACCAGATCATTCAGTACTTGTCAGATTAGAGTAATTCCCTTCCTAACATGCAGGACAGAACAAGCTTAACATTGATAAAAAGGAATGGGTGATTGCCCAAAGTTGCTTAGACTGTATTTAGTGTTTAAAGGCTCCACTGGAAGGTTCCTATTAACTTCATGAGATGCTGAATCATCTTGGAGCACTGCGAGGATATGGGTACAAAAATGAGCATGGAAGAGCAGCTCACCCTCTATCTCCAATTGCTGCTCAGAACAGAGCTGGGTGTATTATGGGATGGCATGCATTTTAGAGGAATTTCTAAATCCTTGAAATTTATAGATTCTCTCTTAAGAAGAGAAATCTATCACATTCAATTGGAAATGAAAATCTTAGTACCTTTTCATCGGAGGTAATGAGGAAATGCATTTATTCTTTACTCTGCAAATCTCCTTATTTCAGTCGACAGCACTTTTAAAATGTGCTGTACATTTGTCATGGTGAAGATGTTTCTTTTTCAAGTTCCCAAGTATATGCTCTTCTGGAGAAAAAAGCCTCTCCTATTGTCCTAGGGGTATTTAGCACAAGGTGCAGACAAGGGGAAATACATTTCTACTGTTCCCCAAAGACATTATGTTTCAATAGTTAATTCTTCCCCTCCTGTACAGACCTTCACTCAAATCCACAGCACATCCCAGCAGCATTCAGGGAGCACAATCTGCCCATCTCCGTGCTGATCAAATGTCATGCAAAAAAAAAAGTCACCCCGTGCACAACTGTATGTAACAGACATCACTATAAAACTCAGCCAAGTGCTCAGACTAACCAATAATTTCTTTGTCGTGTTTCGTTTAATTGTCTTTAAAATGTTCCAGGGAGGATGTTGAATTTCCTCTTGACATTGCTCCCCTGTAGATGATAGCTTGCATAAACATGGTATGAATATTCAAACATCCAAGCCTCCAAATTTGGACTGTCAGATAGTTACATAAATCATGGAGTATTATTGCTTTTTCTTCATGACATATGTAACCAAGCAACAAATCGTGCATTTAAATATTAAATGGATCACATTCTGCCCTTTTCACAGCCATAAGTGATACAGAGATCTCAGTGAGAGGTGGGTCATGCTGCCCTAGAGGTGGAGAATCAGAGGAACATGTCACATCAAAATCCAAACGATGCTGTTTATTCTGGATTAGAATTTACATGGTGAGCGTTTTGTCCTGGCAAGGCTGAATTTCCCAGTTATTCCCTAAAAACAGTTCCAAATACCCAGCATGGGGTCAAGCCTAGGGCTGTTCTTGGATTCAGATGACAACTCAGGAAGAGCTGCATGTCTGTGGCCATCATTTCACTGTTAATTACCAGAGAATTCATAAAAATTGACTGCAGTTATTTACAGTCAAAAATGGGACAAAGAGCTGAAAAAACAGTGCACGATGAGGAGCTCTCTTCAAAAGGGTTGCAAGAGACATTTGTCATTTATAACAGAAATTGAAGATTTCTAAGGGAAAAAAATAAAGGCAGAATAACCTTAGAGTAAGAGGTATTAAGGTACTAAAGGGAGTAACCTTTAAAGCCTGCCTAGGAAATGGATCCCTGAAGTCCTGAATCATAAGAGCAGGGGGGAGGAAGAGAGCCTTGAAATAAATGAACACCAGTCCAGAAATTTCCCAGAGATGATGGAGAGTGCAGAAGTTTGGTGCCAAACTATTTATTTCTGAACTCCTAAGTAGCGTGGAGTGCAGGAGGAAAGGAGAAAGGACAGGTAATAGGAGGGGAAAATAAATCTCTTCTTTTAAATGCATTTAGTGGTGCAGGGATAGGGGTAGGGATTACACTCAATTTAATCTGAATGGATAACTCAGTAGAGGATATTATCTGTAGTTTTCTTTAAATCTCCTTGGGAAACGTGGTGTTAGCATTTCTGGTTGCTCCCCAGCTGTGCCATTTCCAACAGCTCTCTGCTGGTCAGTTTGCCCTCTGCAAAACAGCCCAGAAAAGAATAGTTTCCTTCAAAGGAGATATTGAACTACTATTGAACAGGGTGGCAAGAGTCCTGAGCTGGTGAACTAGTGAGAAGTGATACAAACCACTGGTGTAAAACAGCATGAGATCCACCAGCAGCAAACAAACTGCTGTGGCCGAGCAGAGAAGGGATTGATGGAGGACTCTCATCCTACTCCATGGACAAGGAGGGAGGTGAATCTTTGTGATCCCCCCCAGAGAGGCTGTCCCTGCTCTGCAGAATCACCCCAGTGACCCCGAGGGACAACAGTCACCCCATTGATTAGTGCTCCCTAATGAACAGATGGGATGGAGAAAGGGGTGCTTTCCATAGGCAACTAAATTCTGAGGGAAAGGTAAAAAGAGTTCTTAGAAAAGGGGAGAGGGGGAGTGGGAGAGCGAGGGAGAGCAAAGGGTCTCACCACCCGTGGATCCAGTGATGTCTCACTGGATCACTTCAAGTCTTCAGTTGTTGGGTGGTGGTTGCACCCTCATCAGGATTTTCCTGTCCCTTTCCACCCCTGAGGTGTCTGGGGGCCATTCCCAGTTCCCACAGGCAGTGCTGGTGATTTGCAGGACTCCAGGAGGCAGGAGCAACTCGACCCTGTCCCCTGCCTGCCCCAGGGGCACTGAGCTGAAGGGCAGAGCCAGTCCCACCCCTGCAGAGCTTCTCCTCTTCTTAGAACCCCTCTGCAAGGAGCCAAAGGAAGGGGGAGCAGAGAGACATTAGGAGCCATCACCACTTCTCCCCTCCAGACAGGCCTCTCCACACCTTAGCACCACCCAAAGTTTGGGGCACACAAGAGCTGGGCTCTTCCAAAGACCTACCAAAAAACTCAGCTATTTGCATCCCTCGTTTAGTGCAGTCTTTGTGCAGCTGAAAAAACATGCACCACTTTGCCAGAACATTTGTAATCCTGCAGATGAGCATACCTGGGGATGTGCAGCCTGGCTCCTGAGTGCTCCCCCTGGTCAGAGACACACTACCCTGTGTCATGGGGATGCAGGAATGGGGGACCCCAGTGGAATCCAGGAGTTGTTTGATCTGAATTCTCCTCACTCATTCACTTCAGTGAATACCCCGTGGCAGGATGACACCTCCAGAGTCTCTCACCTTGCTTCACGTTCACATCTTCTTCTAAAGTTGCCACCCAGATGCTGGACTAAGATGATTTTCCGTGACCTATTAACACAGTGTCAAACACGAGATAGACAAAATAGATGCAGATTAGTTCTACTTTAATTGCAAACTTCTACCAGTGCTTAATTAACAACATTACAAGGGCTAATCACTTGGTGGTTCCTTCCTCCACTCATTTTCTCAGTGACACAAGGGCACGTGATGGGGGTGAGTGGCTGTACCACGGCTGCTTGCAATAATCTGTCACTTCACAAAGGGCTGTGGCACCATTAACTAGGTTAATTGGGTTCATAATTGGTGCCAATCCAGACATCTGTGCTCAGCTGCTGCCATTTAAGAAGAAAAATAAGAAGCTAAATACAAGTTCTTTGAAATGTTGCTGATGGGAAACTGAACCAAAGATAGTTTTTCTATCTCAAAGGAGTCCTGGAGAGAAAAGGGGTGCCCAGGAGAGAACCCTCTTGCCCGACGAGGTGTTCCCAGTTCTGGAAGTTGCCTCCAGAAACTCAGTTTCCAGAAAATGAAGCTCTGATTTCCCACAACAGATGTAGGAAAACATCTAGGTAAATAGGGCTAAAAATGAAAATGGCATTTGGCAAGGGGAAAACATCGAGGGAATTCTTTTGGCTAGCAAAACATTTATTTCCAAATAATCTTCACTACTGGAGATGTCTCAATTCCTCTGTCATACTTTTCTCAGAAGAAATACTGAGAGGAAGAGGTTATTTTTGTCTCCTCACAAATCAAGAACTCTTATTCCAGCCGAGGTGGCCATAGGATGATGAAGCTTTAATTACTGTAAGAGGGGAGTTACAGATAAATGGCAATTTAACTTAGTGAATGTACAAAATTAGCACTTTGTGAAAAATCACAACTGAAGAGATTTTCTATGAACAAAATTCAGAGGTTTTGGCTTTTTCCTTCCCCACAGCTAACATTTAATGTGCAACTGTTCCCTGTGATTGACGTTATATTTTTAGATGAGTTTTGTTTTGCCTCTTTATCTGCTCTAGAGAGTGACACTGAGTTATTTCACGGGATTAGAGGTTTAAGTAATGTGAGTAGGTTGGTTGTCATGATTAGCAGGAGCTAAAGCAAAGCAGCATTTACTAACTGCAGAGAATTGAGATGACGTGGATGGCCACAGAGGCTTCTTAAGTGTATAATGAGCTCAGGCAACTTATAAAAAGAATCAAGATTTTGTACCACAGGGAAGCAAAGTTCCTAAGTAGCAGCACATTCCTTTAAGCCTCTGAGGTGACAAGAATTATAAAGTATTTAGTGAACAGACATCTAATTGAACACACACGTATATATATATATATATGAGTACAGGAAAAATAATTTAGGACAGTGCAGGTTTTTTTGAGAAGAAATTCAAAGTTTGGCTTAACCAAGCCAATAGTTACTGGCACTGCAATGCTGCTGAGGTGGGAATCAGGCTCTCTTCTTTCATCATACATCAGACTATTCTTCCCAGCCACTCAAGTATCACCATTTGTATCTGTACATTGCTTCTGGAGATCTTTTTTGGCTTTCTGTCATCTACTAGACTGAAATTCCCCCAGCATCATAATATTCCCACTTTAATCAGCCCCTGCTTTGATTTCAGACACTCTCCTCCTGACTTTGCCTTGCAGACCTTTCTCTCTGCAGCTGGTGTCTCTCAAAGAGACCTCAGCATGCCTGCCTCCAGCCTTCCCGGATCATTTGATGTGGTTGCTGCCAGTCTGCAATGTAAAATAATCATATTTTCAGCAATTCTTAAACTGCTGAGTTCTACAAAACACACATCGCTTACCTGCATCATCTCCCTACAAATGCACCACTTCCAGGGAACTTAGACTTTTTTTGTATGATATTTATGTGCTATGTTCCCCAAAAGCTACAAATCTTAATCTCCAGAAAGTGCAGTTCCAGTGTGTGGTTTAAATACATCACAGAATCAGAGATGTATTTAGAATCATGGAGTGGTTTGGGTTGGAAGGGACGTGTAATAACAGCCAAGCCCTGAGCTACTACTGTGTTTGGTCTAGAAAGAACACTGTTAATGCTACCTCAATAATCTAAGGCTTATTTTTACTGAGGGATGTTATTCTGCTTAAGGAGCTGGAGGTTTTGAAATAGATATTTAAACACCTTATAGGGAATTAGAAGAGAAAGAAAAACTCCACTACAGGGTGGCTAACAGTGCAATCCTGGCCTGGAACCCATCCAGAGTCATAGGATGGTTTGGGTTGGAATGAACCTTAAAGAGCATCTAGTTCCAACCCCCTGCCAAGGGCAGGGACACCTCCCACTGGCTCAGAGGGATGAAGTGACTAGCTCAAGAAGCTCCCCATTTCCACTCCTGAGTGTGCAGGGAGCAGAGGACACACAAGGAACACAATGAACCACCAAAGCTGTCAGGGCAAGACCTACAGGAGTGTGGCACCAACACAGAAGAGAATGAAGCATGAAACTTGCACTGAGAATTAGAAAAATTTGGGAATCTGCCTCCTTTGCACTCCTAGAATATCATTAAAAATCCCATCCCTAATGCAATTGAGGTGCTGGAATTGCTGAGGTTCTGCAAGCCAAAGGAAAGTATTAATTTAGCCCAGACTCCATAGTTTTGTGCTTATTAGGCAATCCTCAGAGCTGGGGACTTGTGCACTACCTCGGGGAAGGTTTTAGCCATTTTTCCCCAATAGCAAGTTTTTTTTCATTTCCTTTTGTGGAGAAATACATACAAGGTAGGCAAGAGGAAGACCTCAGTTCATGTAAAATGCAGGAAGATATAATGGAAGTTTCACAATACCCTTTCAAAGTACCTTAATACACATCAGGCAGACTATTTCAGCTGCTGCATTCATTCTACATTTCCCTACTTGCTGTTTGAAACATGTGAAATATGGTGGGTTTATGATTAGAGCACTGTCATTTATAGGTTTGACTTCAGTCATTCACTTAGCCAAGAAAAAAAACCCCACCCTTTGTCCAGCCAAAGAGAATAATTTCATCTCCTCTCTGTCCAGCTGGGGATTATCTAATGGTGCTGTTTGGCTGCAGCTGAATCTGAGGGCAGAGTGTGCCACCCATCTTTTATTTTCATCTTATTCCTCAGAAAGTTAAACAAAATATTTTAAAATAACCAGCCTAAAGAGCTGATTCATTGGAGGCAGCTGGAAGAACATTTCCTGCTTGCACAGATAATATTCCAGAAGGGAAGTGGCAAAAGAGACATTTACTACTCAATCACAGACTGGCTCCCTTGCCAATGAAGTGCTGCATAATGCAGCTTGGTAAAGAGGGGACTGAGTTCTTTGGGGTATTGCAAATATAACACGGGCTGCCTTGTCAGGGGCTTGAATTCCACCCTGATCACATCTCGTTGCAGTGAAATAGCAGAAATTGTGTCATAAAATACACACTGACTGACCCCTCTCCCCAGATTTATGGGGCATTTGGAAGAAATCTTCCACGTGCTGGTTTGTAATGATGATGAACTTTCATTACCTTGCTCTGTGTGGCTCAGCCAGCAGCAGCATCCACAGGAACTTGAGACAATCTTCAGCTTCATCTCCAGAGGGTTTGCCTTTCCCACACACATTAGTTGAATATTTGCCTGGTTTTAAAAGAATCCCTTCACTTTAAGCTGAAAAAAAAAAAACCAAACATTATTTGAGTTAATAATTTTTGGCCTTTTCTCCCAGCAAACTCTCTACTCAGAGGAAGGAAAAAAACAAAAAGTACAGTCAAAAGGTAGCAAATTAGCTGT
Source organism: Ceyx cyanopectus (assembly GCA_013401355.1). Taxonomy (NCBI): domain Eukaryota; kingdom Metazoa; phylum Chordata; class Aves; order Coraciiformes; family Alcedinidae; genus Ceyx; species Ceyx cyanopectus. Next base: position 85,383 of record VYZU01007815.1, read on the forward strand.
AAAGGGCAGATTGTGACCGGATCAAATCAGCGTGGCTATTTAGGGAGCAAGATTTCATTAGAGTTGCTATAGCAATTGGAGCCGTTTGACAAAGCCTAATGAAGGATTATGACAGAAATAGAGAAGGCAATAAGCTGTCAAAAGCTGTAGGAATGGAAGCTTCACAGGTTTCTGAGCAAAATCCCTCTGGAAGTACAGGGATCTCCCTGGAAGATATCACACTTATTTCAAACACCTCTCCGGGGTACTCACGGAGCTGTGATTGCAATACAAAACCAAGTGCCCTCTTCACTGCAAAGAGTTACTGGTGGATTCTCCCCTCTGAGAGGCACACTTCACTATTAAGTGCTTTCTAATAAAGATAGTTGGCACTTGCATGGCACCTCTCATCACAGAGCTGCTCCTGATGCAGTGTTAACCTCCCCAAAGTGGCACTGGATCCTCCCCGTGACTGAGCAACCTGAGCCCAAGATATCAAAGGGTTTTACTCCAGATTTTCCAGGGAAGTGCATGATGGGAAACTCCCAGAGGCCCAAAGAAAGCTGAACACAGAAGCAGGGGGTACCCACAGAGCTCACCCTGGTGTGAGGTGCACCCAGGGTGGGTGGGTAGATGCTGCAAAATATATTCTGGGTTTGGCTGAGGTCCTGCTGCCCTGCAGTGCCTCTCCAAGGTGCCAAACCAAAGCCACTGTCCCCACGAGATGTCCTCAGCTCAGACTCTGTGTGGGGCCAAGTGTTGCTCAGAAGCTGCATACCAATCTGTTTCTTCCATTCGATAATGCCCCAGCACAACCCCTCCCACCCGGGGAGAAGGTTTGCCCTCAGACCTGGCATGAAGAGAAAAATTGCCTCCAGGTCAGCAGAGCACACTTAAAAACATTCCCACTGAGCTGATCCAGCCTGCAGCTGCTCATCCACCACAAGGGCCAGAAGGAAGGAGAGTTCCTGCTTCACCTTCAGCTTCAAGCTCCTCTTGCTTTTGCTCTGCCCTTGTGGTGAGGGCCCTGATTTCCAAAGCCTGCAGCCAGCTCTCAGGAAGGTGAACAACACTGATTCCAAGTGCAGGATTTTTAGGCTGTTGGAGGTGTCAAATGGGACCTGAGTGGGACAGAACTCAAAAAGCAATATTTTCTTTGCTAGAAACTTCTGAACGCTGGCTTTACAGCATAAAAATCCAAACCAACACTTCAATCTGGCCTTCATACAGTTGGACTCATGTTCATGGAATTAAATGGAGGGATACTGGCTTCAAAGTGGAAGAGAGTAGATTTAGATTAGAAATTAGGAAGTTCTTCACTAGGAGGGTGGTGAGACCTTGGCAGAGGCTGCTCAGGGAAGCTGTGGATGCTCCATCACTGGAAGTGTTCAAGGGTAGGTTGGATGGAGCCTGAGCAACCTGCTCTAGTGGGAGGTGTCCCCTCATGGCAGGGGGGTTGGAACTGGATGAGCTATAAGGTCCCTTCCAACCCAACCCATTCTTTGATTCTATGATAATACAGTGCTGGGCTCTTTGAAGCCTCCAACCCAAGAACAACCTCCAAAGCCTCCTAGAAGGGTACTATTAATTAAAAAGTAGATTTCTTCTCAACTTTGTCAGAATTGGACAGTCAGGTGCTGGGCAGCCAGCCCCAGGGTGCCACGGGGAGCTGCCAGGACAGAGCAGAGCAGCACANTGCCTTGTCAGGGGCTTGAATTCCACCCTGATCACATCTCGTTGCAGTGAAATAGCAGAAATTGTGTCATAAAATACACACTGACTGACCCCTCTCCCCAGATTTATGGGGCATTTGGAAGAAATCTTCCACGTGCTGGTTTGTAATGATGATGAACTTTCATTACCTTGCTCTGTGTGGCTCAGCCAGCAGCAGCATCCACAGGAACTTGAGACAATCTTCAGCTTCATCTCCAGAGGGTTTGCCTTTCCCACACACATTAGTTGAATATTTGCCTGGTTTTAAAAGAATCCCTTCACTTTAAGCTGAAAAAAAAAAAACCAAACATTATTTGAGTTAATAATTTTTGGCCTTTTCTCCCAGCAAACTCTCTACTCAGAGGAAGGAAAAAAACAAAAAGTACAGTCAAAAGGTAGCAAATTAGCTGTAAAGGGCAGATTGTGACCGGATCAAATCAGCGTGGCTATTTAGGGAGCAAGATTTCATTAGAGTTGCTATAGCAATTGGAGCCGTTTGACAAAGCCTAATGAAGGATTATGACAGAAATAGAGAAGGCAATAAGCTGTCAAAAGCTGTAGGAATGGAAGCTTCACAGGTTTCTGAGCAAAATCCCTCTGGAAGTACAGGGATCTCCCTGGAAGATATCACACTTATTTCAAACACCTCTCCGGGGTACTCACGGAGCTGTGATTGCAATACAAAACCAAGTGCCCTCTTCACTGCAAAGAGTTACTGGTGGATTCTCCCCTCTGAGAGGCACACTTCACTATTAAGTGCTTTCTAATAAAGATAGTTGGCACTTGCATGGCACCTCTCATCACAGAGCTGCTCCTGATGCAGTGTTAACCTCCCCAAAGTGGCACTGGATCCTCCCCGTGACTGAGCAACCTGAGCCCAAGATATCAAAGGGTTTTACTCCAGATTTTCCAGGGAAGTGCATGATGGGAAACTCCCAGAGGCCCAAAGAAAGCTGAACACAGAAGCAGGGGGTACCCACAGAGCTCACCCTGGTGTGAGGTGCACCCAGGGTGGGTGGGTAGATGCTGCAAAATATATTCTGGGTTTGGCTGAGGTCCTGCTGCCCTGCAGTGCCTCTCCAAGGTGCCAAACCAAAGCCACTGTCCCCACGAGATGTCCTCAGCTCAGACTCTGTGTGGGGCCAAGTGTTGCTCAGAAGCTGCATACCAATCTGTTTCTTCCATTCGATAATGCCCCAGCACAACCCCTCCCACCCGGGGAGAAGGTTTGCCCTCAGACCTGGCATGAAGAGAAAAATTGCCTCCAGGTCAGCAGAGCACACTTAAAAACATTCCCACTGAGCTGATCCAGCCTGCAGCTGCTCATCCACCACAAGGGCCAGAAGGAAGGAGAGTTCCTGCTTCACCTTCAGCTTCAAGCTCCTCTTGCTTTTGCTCTGCCCTTGTGGTGAGGGCCCTGATTTCCAAAGCCTGCAGCCAGCTCTCAGGAAGGTGAACAACACTGATTCCAAGTGCAGGATTTTTAGGCTGTTGGAGGTGTCAAATGGGACCTGAGTGGGACAGAACTCAAAAAGCAATATTTTCTTTGCTAGAAACTTCTGAACGCTGGCTTTACAGCATAAAAATCCAAACCAACACTTCAATCTGGCCTTCATACAGTTGGACTCATGTTCATGGAATTAAATGGAGGGATACTGGCTTCAAAGTGGAAGAGAGTAGATTTAGATTAGAAATTAGGAAGTTCTTCACTAGGAGGGTGGTGAGACCTTGGCAGAGGCTGCTCAGGGAAGCTGTGGATGCTCCATCACTGGAAGTGTTCAAGGGTAGGTTGGATGGAGCCTGAGCAACCTGCTCTAGTGGGAGGTGTCCCCTCATGGCAGGGGGGTTGGAACTGGATGAGCTATAAGGTCCCTTCCAACCCAACCCATTCTTTGATTCTATGATAATACAGTGCTGGGCTCTTTGAAGCCTCCAACCCAAGAACAACCTCCAAAGCCTCCTAGAAGGGTACTATTAATTAAAAAGTAGATTTCTTCTCAACTTTGTCAGAATTGGACAGTCAGGTGCTGGGCAGCCAGCCCCAGGGTGCCACGGGGAGCTGCCAGGACAGAGCAGAGCAGCACAGAGCAATGCAGAGCTTCTCTGCTCTGGGAAACAGCAGTGAAAAAACGTGTTTTCCCAACATTTCTGCTAACAGCTTTATAAATGAATTTCCTCTGTTTGTTCAGATGTATCAGTCAGCTGCTGGTGAACACTCGGAACGTGCCTGAGCATCAAAAAATGCATTTTGACATTAACTTTGTTTCTGGCAATAAAAAAAAAAAAAACAACACAAACCAACAAAACATTCACCACATTGGAGGCCTTGGCTAGTCAAGTCAGTATGCTAACTATGTTGTGGTAGCTCTAAATCACTCCTGAAAAATTACCTTCAGGCCTCCTTCGTCAGGCAGATGCTCAAACAGAGAGAGAACTTGTTTCCCAGGGTCAGCAGAGAGGGCACATGGAGCACAGCACAGCACTGTGATCACTGCATAAACCTGCAGGGACANCAGAACTCAAAAAGCAATATTTTCTTTGCTAGAAACTTCTGAACGCTGGCTTTACAGCATAAAAATCCAAACCAACACTTCAATCTGGCCTTCATACAGTTGGACTCATGTTCATGGAATTAAATGGAGGGATACTGGCTTCAAAGTGGAAGAGAGTAGATTTAGATTAGAAATTAGGAAGTTCTTCACTAGGAGGGTGGTGAGACCTTGGCAGAGGCTGCTCAGGGAAGCTGTGGATGCTCCATCACTGGAAGTGTTCAAGGGTAGGTTGGATGGAGCCTGAGCAACCTGCTCTAGTGGGAGGTGTCCCCTCATGGCAGGGGGGTTGGAACTGGATGAGCTATAAGGTCCCTTCCAACCCAACCCATTCTTTGATTCTATGATAATACAGTGCTGGGCTCTTTGAAGCCTCCAACCCAAGAACAACCTCCAAAGCCTCCTAGAAGGGTACTATTAATTAAAAAGTAGATTTCTTCTCAACTTTGTCAGAATTGGACAGTCAGGTGCTGGGCAGCCAGCCCCAGGGTGCCACGGGGAGCTGCCAGGACAGAGCAGAGCAGCACAGAGCAATGCAGAGCTTCTCTGCTCTGGGAAACAGCAGTGAAAAAACGTGTTTTCCCAACATTTCTGCTAACAGCTTTATAAATGAATTTCCTCTGTTTGTTCAGATGTATCAGTCAGCTGCTGGTGAACACTCGGAACGTGCCTGAGCATCAAAAAATGCATTTTGACATTAACTTTGTTTCTGGCAATAAAAAAAAAAAAAACAACACAAACCAACAAAACATTCACCACATTGGAGGCCTTGGCTAGTCAAGTCAGTATGCTAACTATGTTGTGGTAGCTCTAAATCACTCCTGAAAAATTACCTTCAGGCCTCCTTCGTCAGGCAGATGCTCAAACAGAGAGAGAACTTGTTTCCCAGGGTCAGCAGAGAGGGCACATGGAGCACAGCACAGCACTGTGATCACTGCATAAACCTGCAGGGACAGGAACCTGGAAGGAGATGGAAAGACATCTGGAATTCACCCCCAGCATCAGCTACAGTCCCTCCATCATGCATTTCAGAGGAAGATGGAAAAAGGTAAAGGTGGGATGCTCTCCTAGAAAATTCTCCTCCACTATCCAGCCACTATCCATGTTCTCATATATTGGAGGTCAGGAAAATGTTTCCCTTTCTTTGGCTTCCAATGGAAGTTGCTTAGTCTTTGCACAAAGAGATCAGGAAAATGGCATTTCCCAGATAACATGAGTATGTCACTCACATCACCACAGAGAAAGTGGAAAAAAAACCCTTTTTCCTTTTTGCATTATTCACCCACCACCTTTGCTACCCATTGTCATCACATGCAGGCATGGGAGGGAGCTCCCATTATTATTATTTATTATTATGATTATTATTTATCTATTAATTGTCTTAGAGCTGGTCCACCACTTTGGAAGTGACCACTGATAATTCAGCAAGTTTCACACCAATTTTTTATTTCTTTTTTTTTTCCCCTTTGTGCAAAAGAAAAGTGATAACCTGAAAAGAGGACCATAATCTAATCATTTCTACAGAAAGAGATTTAATACAAGCCAGGGCTGGAGAAAAAACTTAAAGAAGAAAATATAAAATTCCAGAGGTGTGCTAACAAAGAGGGTTGTGTGATCTACATTTTGTACAGAGTGATTACAGTTTGGTTATCAATTCTAGTATCCTTCTGGTGGGGTATTTTTCTTTTCTGAATGAAAATTCTTGCAGAATTATTACCAAGAAAATAGAAAGGAACCTCTTTGGTTGGCTGGGCTGCAGTCCTGCATTATAACCTGTTTCACTTTTCATTTCTGAAATGATTTTATTTTGGGTAAAAAGCCTTTTCAGGACATTTGCAAAGAGAGTTTAATACCCAACACAGTGTTATCCTGATAACACAAACACACCTATCTGATAGAATGAGGCAATTTCAAAGGGGAAAAAAAAAAAAAGAGAGAAAAACTAGTGATAAGGGGAAAGAAATCCTGGTTTCACTTCTTCAAAGGGATGAGGAAGGGAACCTTTCTAATGCTTGAGGGAGGTGAACTCAGCATGTGAAGTTTCGAGATTGTTCCAAGCATATTAGTGATAAAGAAAAATATATACACTAACTGCTCAGTGGGAAAGTGAAAAACCACAGAGCTGGTCCTGGGTCTGCTCTAAGGAGGCTCCTGGTGGTGCAGAGTCAGGTCCCAGCCTGCTCTGAGAAGGGATGAGTGGTTTGCTAATGATGAAAATGAAAAGTATGAATCCTCCTACAAGGGGCCATTCTCACCTCAGGATAGGCTGATGCAAAATATGGGTGTGCCTTAGGGACTCACATCTAACCACAACTTTTCATTTTCCTTCATTTAAGCATTAAAGTCCTCAGAAGTTATGGTTTGGGAGTAACAAGGACCTGACTTCACTAGAGGAAAGGAACTACATAGTGTAAAAAAACCCCTTTTTTGCTTTTAGATTGGAGAGCAAATTCAAACCAGCATTTATTCAAAGTCATTATCAAAAAACAAGAGTCTGAAAAAAACCCAACCAACCAAATTAATCCAAACCCCTCCAGCAGACACACAGTTCTGCTGTGGCCAGGGGAATGCTTTGGCTATGCCACTAACCCAGAAAGCAAAAAATCATAGATCATAATGGTTGGGTTCATCAAGTCCAACGTTCATCCCAACATCTCTCTCTCCACCAGCCCACAGCCTCCAGTGCTGCATCTACTCATTTATACTTCCAGGAATGGTGACTCCACCACGTCCCTGGCAGCCTGTTCCAGTGCCAAAACACTCTCTCAGTAAAGAATTTTTTCCTAATACCCAATCTAAACCTTCCCTGATGCAACTTGAGGCCATTTCCTCTCATTCTATCAGTAGTAAATTGGGAGAAGAGCCCAACACCAGCCTGGCTACAACCTCCTGTTGTATCTCCTTTCTTGCAAGGGCATTGATCCAAACAAACATATGTACAGCTTGAAGGGGCAGATGATTGTGGCAGGTAGCCCATCAGGCCAGCATTAGCCCAGCCAACCTCCACACTCAATGAATGGCCAGCATGAGCATCACTTTCTCCACAGGCTATAGGTGTGGGGAGGCAAAACCAGACTCATCAGGCTGAGCTTAACTCCTCTGAATACTCAGCAAAGGGAGTGGCTCAGAAGACATGAGGCAACAGTGACAATAACAGTGACAACAACAGGAGAAGAAGCAGGGAGCCTCAATTCACTTAAATCAAGTCACAGCATCTCCCAAAGAGTTGTCTTCATTTCCCTCCCCTGCAGTGACTTGCCAAGGTTCTCTCTGCTCTGAAATGTTCACTCCCACGCCTCCCATGTGTGCAGGGTCACCACGGAGTAACTGGCTACAATATGGTTGGCACAGACTGGAGTAGCTGGGGTTGCACCTTCGACTGTCATTTTCTTACAGCTTCAGAACAGCCCCAAAAATAAGGAAAAAGGAGCATTTGGGGAAGTTTCCAACATATGGCTACACGAGCAAATGGTAACCATCTGAGCTATCAAATGCATCCAAGCCCATTCAGTGATCCCCAGTCAGCTATCAGAGGAGAGTTCATAAGGCAAAGGAGTTGGATGCCCTTTTCAGTCTCACACCTACCCCAGGGGCACTCCATCAGCAGGAGAAAGATTAGAATTCACCTCATTTAAAGGATATTCATTAATTTATTGTCTGGGAATTGGAACAGTAAGTAACTCACCTTTGGGATTTCTCATCTTTGAGTCTGGTACTAAGTAACATCCATTTGCTACTACAGGAAAAAAAAAGGAATAATCAAAATATGTATTTAACTTACAGCACATACAGGAGAATTGACTCACCCATCCTCTCTTAAAAAAAAAAAAAAAAAGTGATAGTAGGTATTGTTGATTATATTATCCCTCTGGGAAACAAAAATAAACCTGAATGCAGAAACCTCAATCACGACTTGCAATTTGCTAAAGCAAAACAAAGCCAGGAAGAAACGTTGCATCTTCTCTTTTTATAGCAATATCCAATGTAAAAACAACAACAAAGGCAATTCATAACTATGAATAAGTAACCCACCGTAGTAGATCTTTTGTAATGGCAAAAAAATTGTTACATAAAGCTATAACATTTTTTCCTCTGAGAACTAAAGTGCTTCCTGTTGTCTTCAATATTACACTGAATCATGAAAATTATTTGTTTGAAGGGTGGAACTAATGGGTGCCTTGCACAGCTCTACCTTTTTCCTATAGCACAACCCCAAATGAAGGTATCTATCTTAATGTGCACAACAGATACTCTCTAAAAGGGAGGTGTTTGGTTTTTTTTTCCTTTTATTTCCACCCCATTCCTTTATCTTTGGCTTGCTTTTGTCCTAGGACCTGCCATCTGCACTTGGTAGCAGGAGAATGCATCTCCTGCTGCCACAGATACTATCCTTGTCCTTCACCTCAGCTACTGTCACTTCCAGCTGTGGTGGTTGTGTCAGCACTGGTAAATCAAAGGAGAGGGAAAATACTCTGAATTTCTCCAGAAGCACACCCAAGATTCACTGCTGGAAAGCTGGCTCTGCCCCAGTGAAGACCCACAAACTAATCCACAAACCTGACTGATGCCTGCATCCACCTCTCCAGTGGGTGCTCTGGATAAAACCATGTCCTCCTCCTGAAAATCAAAGAGGGATTAGGGGCAGCAACCAGATAGGGTGGTTTAAAAGATAAAAATAAGGGAAAAAACCTGAAATAAATAATTTTTAAAAGGAAACAGCAGCATGTTGGAAGAAACCTCTCTCTCCAGGGGCAGCAAGCCCTTTGGCAAACTCTCCCTCTACAACCATCTCCTGTGTATCTCCACTTGCTCCAGAAAATAAAGAATCTTCCAGCAACCAGCATGCAGATTCTGCCAGGTTATCCTCCCCAGGGAGAACAGCTGGGACTCGACACACTTCGTTGAGCATTTGCTTTACAAGGTTCATTAACACTTACTGAGAGTGCATAAAAGTTTGGGTTTCACCTCTGACAACTAGTTCATGGGCATTGCTGGTCCCCCTTGGGCTGGGAGGAGGAAAGAGATGGGATGCTGACACAGTGGTGAGCCTGGCCACAGGCTGAAGCTCAGCCTGGGCAAAGCTTAGCCTAGGGAGTCTGGGATTAGCCAGGAATTGGGATAAGCATCACGGCCAGACTGGGATGCAGGTGAGGGCTTTCAAACACCACTCCCTAAGGACCAATGAAGTTCAGAGACTGTATTAAGAGAAGAAGTGGAAGGCCAGTGGGACAGTTAAACATTAAGAAGCACTGAAAAGGAGGCAGAAACCACAGAAAGCAGCAACACCTTGAAACACCTTGCCATGGTATTGTGTTGGGAGTAAGGAAGCGTTGGACTGAGCTCCGTGGAGGTTCTTTTTGGCATTAATATTATTCAGCCCATTCCCAAGCTCCATAAACTTTAATTTATCCTTGATTTTAAGCTGTCTCTAAGGAATCTGGGCCCCCATGCTGTGGGTGCTGCTGGGCAGCCCTGTTTGCAGGCACAGCTGGAGCTCCTCACTCACTGCATCACCAGCAGCATCCCCATGGGGCAGAGCAGGGTTCATGAGGGCCAGGAGCTGGTCCCTCTAGCCCTGGTCCAGCTAAGAGGTTTTGTTTTGTTTTACCAAAGGGAGCATCTCTGCTCACCCAGCCCTGCCCTCATGCTTGGAAGAGCTGCTGACTAATTTCCCTATCCAGTGTGCTAGGCTTGCAAAAAGAGACCTGTTCTTTACCTTGTCCTTTATTCAGTGAAATGCATCGTGCTCACAGAGAGACATCAGAGCTCTGGCTGAATTTCAACTCCTTGGTTTGGGCTGCTTATTTAGGCTGTCGTTTTCTTATCCATTTACCATCTCTTTTCTTACCTGGCTGGGTGTGTGAGAGGGAGGCTTGGCTGAAGGTCATTTACAGAGGAGCTGGTGAGCTTTTCCCCTGCCAGCAGCTTTCAGGAGGCTCTGCATTGTCCCTGTCACAGCACAGTGCAAAACCAGGTGCTGGCAGGCAGGCAGCCATCAGCTTATATCAACACACACCAGGAAGATTAATATATGGAGGAGACATTCTCAAGGGTCAAACAAGAACAATCACAGTCTGTGTTGCAGCTCTCCTCCAGCAAAACTCTCCACTGATGAAGGCTGAAGGAGTAAACAGTAGGATGGGACTCTTTAAAAGTCAGATTTAATTGAAACCCTTGGAAGCTCTTAATTTTTGAGGAGTGGGACACGTTTTCTTGACCCTTTTTTCAGCTAAGAAAGCCCTACCTGACCTCAGGGTTTCCATAGCACAATTGCTGGCCCAATGAAAGGTGGGACATCTTTGGTTAAAACACTTTGAGGAAGATGTTCCTTCTGAAGGGATCCACACTGCAATCAAAACCAAGTTTTCATATTGGCTTCCTCTTTGGTTAATGGGTCCATCTTAGTGATGCAGAAAAACAAGGATGGCTGGTCTCTGGCTACCCCAATTACTCCCAGTCCATTCTGCTTGTCCATGCTGGAAACCAGCAAGAAGAAGAGCATAAAGCTGTGCTGTCTGGGCATGGCACCCAGTGCACACTGTCCACACACCATCTGTTTCTGCTTCCACCCATATTGAGATCCATCTTTCCCTCATCACCCCATTGCTACCCCTTCTCAGGCACCTTGAGGCAGTGACTTTTTCCATGTGCTGACCCAGCCAGAGCCCAGCTTGGCTGTTCTCCAGCCTTTATACAGAATACAGAAGAGTTTCATAACAATCCACAACCTTCTGTGAGCCACCGTTGCCCACAAACACCCCAGGAACTCACACCTTGTGCATACCAGCAAGGGAAAAAAAAAAAAAAAGAAACACAAAGCAAAAGCTTTCTGGCAGGACAAACCACGGCCTGTATCCTTAGAATGTGCTTCATGTTATAAATCACCCATGAAGGTGACAAATGCACGCACTTAAAACAAAACACATGCTCTGCTCCACGGGGCTGTTCAGCATAACAAAGCTGCCTGAGGGCAGCTGAGCTAAAATAAGCATATTGCTCTTACTGGCATTTTTGGTGTGTGTGTGTGTGTGTGGTCTGAGAGCACAGCAGCAGCTTTCCCAGCCCCTGCTGTACCCTGCCCAGTCTCCCCTCTGGTGCCCATGGGCACGGGTGGCAGGATGATGCTGTTCCCCCATGAGGGCAGGCTCTGCAAAGCTCCTGCCTGGTGGTTGGTGACACTTGTCCTTCTGTTCCAGCAACTCCCTTCCTAACACCTCCAGCTCATTACCTGCAAGGTTAGGTTTTACAGGGGAGATAATTATCTGGTTCTGTCAGCGGCCGTTTGATTTCTGTATCCCACTCCAGTGAGATTTCTCTGATAACAATGACTTTGCTAATGGACAGTCCTCCCTGCTGCCCATTTATAACACCTTGCCTATTACACCTGCTAGACGAGCTCTGACACTGCACAACAAACACGACTGAATTAAACCTGAGCTGTAAAGTAAGCAAGCCTTATTATACCCAATTTTACAGTTGGGTAAACTTACATACTGGAGACATTTAAATGACTTTCCACAGCATTACGGAGGGAGTTGGTGGAGGCAAGGAGCCTGGAAAAGTCCAGCTCTCAGTCACTCCAGGCTCCCCTTTGAGAAAAAATTTCTTAAGCATGTGGTTAATGTTAAGCTTATGAGCAAGGGGGCATTAAGCCATTACAAAGCTTGCTTCCTTCAACATGCCAAAGCCCTGCTGCCAGCCAGCAATGACAGGATATTAATCGTGCTTTCCCCCATCCCCACGGCCAGGAGGCAGAGGTGATTTATTGCTTTGCAACAGGGGGATGTGACATCCATGGCTTCTGACAGAGAAGTGGAGGAAAGCAAGATGGGTTAGGGGATGTTTGGGGCCTGACTGACCCCCCAGATTTTAAGGAAAGCTGCAGCAAAGTGGTAAAAAGGTGATACTGTGCTCAGAAGCAGGACAGAGTGCACTGCAATGCTGGCCATCCCAGGATGAGCTGTCCTTTATCATCAGTCTCCAATGGTTAGCTGACTCACCTGGTGGAGGCACCAATGGAGTCACCTGCTCAGGGTGGTCCCATCTGAGGTGGCCTTGGACATGCCACCAGCCAGGGGGTCTGCCAGGGACCAGCTCAGCAGTGGAACCAGGTCTGAACCTGCAGAGCAGAGCACAGAGAGACTTTCTTTCCCATACTTCTGCAAGACTTTTGAAATCCCAACTCTTCATAGCCACCCTTTCTGATTACCTGGCTGTCTGTAAACAGGTACATTTTCCCTTCAAAGGGCCCAATTCATCCTCTTGGTTTCATTCCCCAGGGCTGCCATCTCTCCTTTTCCACATCACAGGGCACGGAAGCAGCAATTGCCTCTCAAACATTGGATTGCCATTATTGGCAGAACGAAGGAGAAGGGGCTGGTGGTGAAAGGAAGGTTTTAATCAGCAATAACCAGGGCAAACTAATAACTCCAGAGAGAGTCGTGCTAAACCCAAGTGCTGTGATGGAGAGAGGAGAGGATGAGGAGGGTGAGGAGGGGTGATTTTCAGGGTCTATGGGGCAGAGCCTGCAGGCTGCTCAGAAAGTCAGCTGAGGAAAATCATCTGCAGTGGGAAACTTGAAGCTGAAAATATTCCAAATCCAAGAAAGTGTTTGGAAGCACCTTGAGATGGGAAATTGCTCTTCAGCTTAACCTGGAATCTGCCATCAGACTGCACGTGTGGAGCCACGTTCTCACCTCTCATTTAGCAATAATTAATAACTCGAGTATCTAGGCAAAGAACCACCAATTAAACACTGAGAAATGAGGCCACGCTGCAGCTGAAGCAGGGACACCAGGCCAGACCAGAATGGATGTGAGACTTGGTAACAAATTCATCCTTCAAGGTGTCCCCTCTGTGCCAGACCCCAAGCCCAGCCTCTTGTCTGCAAAGCCAAAGAGGTTGTGGCCCAGCAGCAGCATCCTCTCCCCCCCCAACAGCTCGAGTGGGCTTTTGCTGTCCTAATTGAGTTTTTGTGCTGAAAATACATTTCTTCCAGAGGAACAAGAAAAGGGCAGGACAAATCCTGGCTGCCTTCCAGGAAGCTCTAGTCATTTCAACATCATCCTGAGATTTAGACCCTAAAATGAATTATAAATGGACCAATTTCACACTGCTTAATGGAGACTTGTACAAGGCAAGGGGGGGGGGGGGGGATTCCAGGTCTTCTGCCAGCTGGGACACAAGCCTTAGAGGTACCTTGGGCTTCAAAACTTGGGAAAAACTCACCTGGGATTCCTTAGCAGAAAATTCAAGGTGCCCAAGAGCCAGATAGTCCTCTCAGTTAAGCCCAGAAGATCCTTCTGGAGGAAGGGAAAGGAGAAGTGAGAAGGCACCAGGTCACAGTGAGAAAGAACACTGAGGGTCTGCAGAGAGGCACTGGGGTGAACCTCACTTGGCTTTTTCAACCAAATCCAAATGCAACTGGGCAAAGGATGCCTGTGCAAGCACCAGCTCAGAGCTTGAGCTCTGCCTTCTCTTCTAGCTGGGCTGGGTTTAAGCAACATCCCCAGCACTTTGTCACCTGACAGGACCATTTGGGACAGGCAAGGACACTAGCAGTGTGTTCAACAAGGCTGCATCTTTTGCCTGAATCACTCAGCACTCACCATCCCCACAAACTTCTGCCAGATCTGTGAGACCAGCACTTCAGAAAGAATCATGCAGAAGTTACTCAGCCAAGGACAACTGCCCATCAGGAGGAACTGGCTCCTTTTCTCCCCACATCAGCACCTGCTGAGGAAGGACAGAGAAGCATCACCCTGCTGATTCCTCTCCAAAACACCCCAGGAATGCTCTCCTTGCCCAGCCCATGTGAACACTGCACCCCACCTTGGGACATTAACACTTTCTCAATGCACTTAACAGAGAGAGAAAGGAAGGAGCTGTTATTTCAGCACGTGAACTTTACAAGCAGCAAAATCAAGCACGTGTGGGGACCTCTGCAATTTTATCTGCTCTCCACAGCATATGGTCGGATGGTGCTGTTCCATTTGCCATCCCTGGGAGAGCAGTTGGAAACAGAGAGGAATAGCATGGTACATTTGAGTTTATGGGGTATTAAAAGGGCTACAGCCAATGGCAGCAGAGGCACCCGAGTGAATTATTTACAGGGCAATTGCACTTTCTCCTGAGCTGCCCTTCAGAGGGGTCAGGTCTCCCTCGGACAGTCGTGTTAAGGTCTCATTAAAGTCAAAGAAGCCAAGGCTCTATCCAACAATGCAGGATTACATTAAATGGTGTTCAAGCTAAATTCCTTCCAAGTAGCTCTCTGAGAATGGCATTACTCAGTTCTTGGGTTAGAGGCAGGCAAGGATTTGACACAACCCCCCCCCCCCTCAACTCATTTTTTCCCCCTTTTTCTGGGTGGGATCTCCCAACCTACCATTTCCAAACCAAGCTCCATTTTTTTCTTTTTTTGCCAGCAATACTAAATATAAAAGTTAGCCAAGGGATCACTCTGAGCTCGGGTACTGGCTGGGTCCATGAAAATCTAATTTGCACAGAAAAATGGCACCAGTTCTGCACTGCAGAGCACTGCAGTGATTTGCTGCATCATTTCTGTGCTGTTGCAATGTAGACATTTCAGCTTGTAGGAAAAGCTGTCCAGCTCCACTGCCAGGCTGCCAATGCACTTTTTTGGCTGGAGGAGATGTCCCCTGACCAATGCAGAACCCAGACACTGCTCAGCACCCTGTGGGTAGAGCTTGCTTTAGCCTAGCAAATGAATCAGTGACAAAGGCACCATAGAAAAGGGGCCAAAACAAACCCTTAAGCTTAGTCAGGCTGCACTAATATTAAAGACTTACTTCTCAGCTTACATTTCCTGCACAATTCCAGCTGGCAACAAGTGTTTTGGAGCCTTCAGGGTGCAGTTTTGTGGTTAGGAGAGGCCAGACTGGATCTTGGAGAAGGGCTGGAAGTCACCACTTGATCTCGGATTCCCAGGCTGCCTGCACAAAACTTCACCCCAGCTGATCATAAAATTAATTTGGTTGGATGAGAGCTTCCAGAAGATCAAGTGCAACCCTTACCTCAGCACTGCCAGGGCATCACTGCCCCATGGCCCTCAGCACCACAGCTCCAGAGCTTGGAAACCCCTCCAGGGATGAGGACTCCACCAGCACCCTGGCCAGTGCCCAGCTGGAAGGGTGTGAGCAGGATGAGACACCACCCAGGCTCTTGCATCCAGTACCCCAGTATTCCTGGTGCTGAGCAGCTGCCTGTTCTTCCTCTGCTCTGGCCATATGCAAGCAGAGCAAAAAAACACTGTCTCAGCAGTGAACTAATGGGTACATATTTTTATGAGACTCGATAGCATTTTAATTGATTTTATTGCAATTGATGGCATTTGCATAACTATGTGAGTCGATAGGAAGATAGTGAAGTTGGAGGTTAAAAAAAGCATTTCAGAGTCTTATTCTCAGGGACCCAAGTCCCATCCCAGTCTTTTAACATTTCAGTTCTCTTATTTTTGGTAGCTCAGTTGTTTTGTGCAACTTTCTGAAGCAAGTAGAAGCATTCTGGCCATATGCTGACTAGCAATAACATCTGACATTGCTACCTAGGAAATATCTGCTATCATCAACTGATTGAATTAAATCTCTAATCACAGGAAATTTAAACTTAAAAAAAAAATCAAGTTTATATTGTTGAATCCCTCTGTCATAGAATCATAGATATTAGGGGTTGGAAGGGATCTAGAAGATCATCTAGTCCAACCTCCCTGCCAGAGCAGGATCACCTAGACCAAGTCACCCATGAACAGATCCAGTGTCTCCAGAGCAGGAGACTCCACAACCTCTCTGGGCAGCCTGGGACAGGCTCTGACACCCTCACAACAAAGAACTTTCTCCTCCTGGCTTCCAGTTGGTGCCCAGTGCCCCTTGTCCTGTCCCTGGCACCACTGCCCAGAGTCTGGCCCCATCCTCTTGCCCCCCAGGGCCCTTTATCTCTTGCTCAGCATTGCTCAGCTCCCCTCTCAGGCTGCTCTGCTCCAGCTGAACAGCCCCAGGGCTCTCAGCCTTTCCCCAGCACAGAGATGCTCCAGCCCCTCAGCATCTTTGTAGCCTTGAGAAGTTCCCCTCTCAGTTTCAGCACAAACTGGTGCCATGATCCCAATGGGTGAGTCCTGGCCAGCTCACCCTTTTCTGCTCTTGCTGCTTCACATGATCAAACACAGTCCCAAATAAAGTTGCCATCTTAATTAATTACAGAGATTGAGTAAAGCCCAGAACGAATACTAGTCGATACTTGGACTTTCTTTCAACTGACAGGCCAAAACCACTTTTAATTTAATAATCCTCACAGCAGAAGTGGGAGCTAAATGGGTTTCATTACACTTCCCACAGATGAGAAGTGCAGTGACAATAAAGCCCAGACCCCACATAAGCCTTTGGGTCAGGTCATTTAGCAGGGTAGCTGGGGCAGAAAGCAGAAAAACTGAGATGGCAGGGGGGAAAAAAACCCTACTGCAGAGCTCTGAAAGGGGAATATTTCTCCTTCATGCCCCCTCAGAGGGGATGAGAGCCTCAAGTCATTACATGCTCCGATTGGGTGTGCATGTACTCTGCAAGATAAAATTACATCTACAGATGGTCTAGACAACAAAACACGGCTAATTTTAGCTTAGACAGAATCTCGGCTATGTATCTGGGGGAATAAAATTAGATGCACTTTATGTACTTTCTAAATTATCAAGAAGAGCTCACTCCATAAATAAATACCAGCCAAAACCTAATCTGATGCTCTATAAACCAGAGTTCAGTATATGGGTGTTTCTCACAAAATATCACAAGTAGAAAAAAAAACAAAACCAACCCTATATTTCTTTTTTGTACATCTACACAGAGACATTTAGAGCTGGGTGGTTTTTGGCTATCTTGTAAAATGCCATTATCATGCAGTAATGTGTCCCTGGTACCCTTTATAGATTATTTTTTTTTCTGCTTTTCCAGTTCTGTTAAATAATTAGTGGTAATTGCCCTAAGCAAATGGTTACCAAGCAATCCAATACTGTCAGCCAGCAACGTGTGCTTTTGAGGTGCCCTTGTCTTGCCATGCCAGTGTCAGCAGAGCCCAGAAGAGGATGGTCAGTATGAACACCTACCACACCACTCTTGGCTCATGGATGCAATTAACAGCAGGATTTGCTGCCTACAGTGGAGAAAATGGGAGTAGGAGGGTTGGGGTTGCCCAGCTCTGTTCTGGGTGTTGCTGGGGCCAGGGAAGAGGAAGAGGGACCATCATCCCATGCTGCCTGCCAGGGGGTGGTGGGTTGTGCTCCATCCCCCAGCTTGCCCCTGGTGTGGTCAGACAAGGGAAGAAGACCCTAGAAAAGAGCTAGGAAGTTAGTTGGTAGGTAAGAGGGTGGAGAAGATGGTATTCTTGGGAAGCAGGTCTAAAAGGAGCATCTGCCAGAGAACATCTCCAGAAGGGATGAGGAGGAGAAGAGTGGGAAGAGGCTGTATCTGGAGAGAGATGCTTCACATCCTTCAGCACAAGCAGCAGCTGAATTGCCAAAAGAACCCATGAAAGCTCCCAGCCTCCATGCTGACTTCCCAAAATACCAGCTTCCCTGTTAATAACATAAAAAGCAGGGTTGTGTTTCTCCTCTGCAGCCCAATCTCTTGTTAATCTGATTTTTCTTCTTTGGTTTAACATTTTCTGGTGCTAGTGCAAGCTAAAAATGAAACCACATTGGTATCTTTCCACAAGAGTCCACGTGTGCTGTGCTGACCCAAAACACTCTGAGCCACCAAAACAAAGGAGGAGGAAAGAAGAGCAGAGATTTATGACAGTTGTGGCATTGCATTATGCACGTGGCTTTAAATTGTGTTTTAATTTACTTTAAAATAAATTTATTATTATTATTATTAAATTGAATTTGCTTTAAAGCACCTTGGCTGCTTTAAAGAGCTCAAATATTCAATGTCAAACAGCTGAGATTTGAGATTTTCCAGCCTGCTCCTTGCAGTAGCAAGCAAAAAAACAACATTAAAGGTTATCAAGGCTGCATAAAAAAACCCCTCAGACTTACCTGGACTATTTCTCTGGGATTAATTCTTTCTATTAAGGAGAGTGAGCTTCAGGTTGAGTCTCAGCAGCCAGCAGGTGCCTGTTCCACGCTGGACAAAAGGCAATTTGCAGCTTTTACACT
Source organism: Ceyx cyanopectus (assembly GCA_013401355.1). Lineage (NCBI taxonomy): Eukaryota > Metazoa > Chordata > Aves > Coraciiformes > Alcedinidae > Ceyx > Ceyx cyanopectus. The sequence goes on from VYZU01007815.1 coordinate 103,782, forward strand.
GTGGTGTGCAGAATAATGACACTGTTTAGTCTAGCCAGTGCCTTTCCTAGGAAGAATTTTAAGTTCTTTCCAAACTAACTCTTCCAAATCCCTCGTGTGGGTCACTTCACCTTCCCTTTACACGTCAGTGAGGCAGAAGCTTCGTTCAAAGCCACAGAAAATGCCAGTGTCCCCACTGTGGTGAGGAGTTGTGATGCTCAAGCTCTCAGGATGGCTGAAAATAATGCCTGGCCTTCATTTCTCACTACACTTTTATTACTCACTTCATACTAGCACTTATCTCATCATCCCTTGTTCCAGGTGGGCAAATTGGCCAGGGCGTGCAATGCTTTTTATCAGTTTACTAACCCACATTAGCACTGTTAGCACTCACAGAGCTGGGGTGTTCAGCACTGCCCTGTGATGCTCTCAGGCATGTTTTTGACCCTTCAGATGAAAAGCAAAGCCTCCTAAATCCAGCGAGTAAATGACTGCCTTTATAATAAAAAGATGACTAATACAATTCTAGTAAATTCAGAATATTCTGAAGTATTGCTCATGGCACCACTTCTGGATTAAAACAAAAAATAAATGTTCAAACCATTTCATACTTCAGCACAGTGATACATCTGTGATGCATCATCCTGCAGCCACAGCATTATGAAGTAAAACTGAAGTGTATTTTAAAAGACCTTTTTCCTCATTTCTCACACTTGTAAAAGTCTCATCACTCATGCGTGCACCATCCCTGTGATTGCACAAGTGGTGGTGTAGCTTTGCTGTTTTGACAGCAAACTCTAAGCAATTTTTCATTCTCAGAGATTATTTTCTTTCCTTCTTTCTTTCTCTTTCCTTCCTTCTTTCTTTCTCTTTCCTTCCTTCTTTCTTTCTCTTTCCTTCCTTCTTTCTTTCTCTTTCCTTCCTTCTTTCTTTCTCTTTCCTTCCTTCTTTCTTTCTCTTTCCTTCCTTCTTTCTTTCTCTTTCCTTCCTTCTTTCTTTCTCTTTCCTTCCTTCTTTCTTTCTCTTTCCTTCCTTCTCTTTCCTTCCTTCTTTAACAGAATCACAGAATTATGGTTGGAAAAGACCTCTAAGATCACTGCATCCAACCACCACCCAAAAAATCCATCAAACAAACCACAAAACCCACCAAAAAAAAAGAAGAAGAAATAAAACTCCACCTCACCATCCCACTAGACCATGTCCTAAAGTGCCTCATCTATATTTTTATTAACCCCTCCAGGGATGGTGACTCCACCACCTCCCTGGGCAGCCCATTCCAGTGCCCAACCACTCTCTCAGCAAAGAATTTCTTCCTAATATCCAATCTAAACCTCCCCTGGTGCAACTTCAGGCTGTTTCCTCTAGTCCTGAAGACCTTCCTTCCTTTCCTACTTTCTTTCCTTCTCATTTATTTATTTATTGGAGCCAGACAAACCTAACAAAGCCCGGTGCCTTGCTTCCAGCAACATCCAAAACACTCAGTATCAAAGGGAGGGGCTCTCCCAGCATCACTGGGGCACTCACCAAAGCAGAGATGCCTGGCTGGGAACCACCTGGAGGAAGGACAGTCAGTCCCACTTCACTAAACTCAGGTCCCACCTCATGGGCAAAGCAACTGAAGCACTGACCAAGACAAGAAAAAGAGACAAACAACAGAAAAAAAGACCAGAAAAAAACCCCAACAAGAAATAAAGGGGTGGCCAGGCACAAGCAGAAGCACCTTCCTCTCCAAGGCTCATGAAAACCAAGGCTCAAATGAATTATTTTAATATTATTTTATTTAAATGTTGGGTTTGAATGACCTGAGCATTCTCAGACAGAGTTGAGGGGTCTCTTTTTAATTACCTCCCCCTGAGCATCCTCAGACAGAGTTGGGGGGTCTCAGGGTTTGGCCACAGTGCCACTCTGATGGAGGTGACCCATCTACCCACCTAAGCAGGGCACTGCCAGCTCTGCAGCCCATCAGGCACAGCAAGGGGATGGTGTCTGCTGCTGCTAAGTATCTTCCAGCTGTACGTCCCATCTCACTTGTGGATTTCAGTAAAATCATATCAAAATAAATAAGTCATTTATATGCAGGCTGGGAGAAACGCTCTGTCTTTGTCTTCCCTGAGAAACTGGCAGGGCTACATTTGCCTCCCAGTTACCTGGATAAACAGATTGCTAATATAACCAATGCACGGGATAATATTCCTAAAGCATTGATTTGCAAAAGGGCAAAATTATTTGACCCAAACAATTCCCAATGTGCTTTATGTGTTGATAGAAATCTCTCCTGCCTCGTGCTTTAGCATAAATGAAAAAACAGCTGCAACAAAAACCCTTCAAAAATATGATGTGGGGTTGGGTTGGGTTTTCTTTTGGTTTGTTTTTTTTACATACAAATCTGAAAATCTCCAGAAATGACTTTCTCACTGGCATGAGCAATTTTGACCTCATCACAGGTCTGAGAAATTCTGGCTCTCATTTCAGATCTTTGATGTGCCAGATCAGTACCGAGCTCACAAGGCACTAAGAGGGAGATTTGCAGAAGTATTTAGGTGCCTAAAAAATGAAGATCAGCACCTCATGGGATTTGAAAAGAAGGGGGAGGAGGGGTTTTTTTTTTTGTCAGTCTCTGTAAGGATTCATTTGGGCTTTGCAGCAGCCAGCAGCACAACCAACATCTCCATCACATTCCAGCATAACCCTGTGCAACATAATTTGGGATGATTCCAGGGATGGGGCAGCCACCACCTCTCTGGGCAACCTGGGCCAGGCTCTCACCACCCTCAGCAGCAAAAAACTCCCCCTTCTCTCCACTCTAAACCTCTCTCTTTTAATCAAATCATCACCCCTTGTCAACAACAAGCCACAATCCCTCTGCAGCCTCTCTGCCCCAGCACCTTGGTGAAAATCAGCCTAAAATCATTAGTCCCCATGGCAGGGACACCTCCCACTAGAGCAGGTTGCTCAGAGCCCCATCCAACCCAGATCTGAACCCATCCAGTGATGGAGCAGCCACATTTCATCCCTGAGAATGCCAGTTCACTTTCTGCTCAGCCTGGACACCAAGAACAGCCTAAAGAGCATCTCCCTGATCTCACACCAGCTTTGTTCCCTGCTCTCCATGCCCAAGGAGCTGGTTCTCTCTTAGCAAACATCCACATCCCAACCTAATCTATTTGTTGGCAAACTGGGACCCGTGCCAAACAGCTCAGGTTTTGCATCCCCCCATCATCTGGCTGAGAAATCTTTATTTCTGTTTTATCTGCCTCAGTCTAGAGCCAGAAGATGGGCAATGAGGAGTCCTGCACCCCAAGCAGGGGTCTGGCTGTGTGTGGAGAGCCCTGAGAATCTTTCATCTGAATTATTATTCCAGATTTATGGTTATAGAAATAGCTTCCCTTTTGTTGTTTGTTTTTTTGGGTTTTTTTTTTTTTGTAAGAGCTAAACCCAAGAGATCTCAGAATCCCATTAAAAGGTGGCCTTTAAATGAGAAAATACTTCCTGTTGGCTTTTATTTTGGGGTTAATTTGTTATTGCTGTAAACATTCTGTAGGAAGGTTTTGTTTTGTTTTGTAATAATGGTAGCTAATAAACCAAAATGTCACTAATTTCCCTAGGATTCTAATGAGGCAGGTCTGAAAAGCTCAATGCCTTTATTCCTGCATTTTCTTCATGAAATCAACTTGGTTTATCCCCTGTTGTCTCTGCTGAGGTCTTGCATCTGCTATTCAGCTCTCCTCAAGGACACCAGGGTGTCACAGCCCTGCAAGGTCAGTCCACTCTGGAGGAAACCCCCCAGGAGGTCCCAGGTTCTTCTCCAAATAACCCCCCCAAGTGATGCCTAAAGCTGCAGAGTTTAGGATGCACAAAGGATGGGGAACCACAAGGGTTTGCAGCCAAACCTTGCTGATGTCCCAAAGTCTCCAGCCACCAGCCAGAGCAGCCACTGACCCCTCTGGCAGTGGGAGAATCCTTGTGGGCAGGGTGAGAGGTGGCAAAAAAGCAGCCAGAAAATGCAATTTTCCAGTCCATGGCAGTCTGGGGGAGTAGGAAAACAACTACTACTGCTACAACTAATGGTATTTGAAATCTCAGTTTTTAAATGGCTTTCAAAAGGGATCTTCTTGCAGGTGATTCAGCCCACAGAGATGCTCAAGAAGGGACCCAGCTCTGGAGAGACACCTCACCTTGATTGCACACTAGGATTGAGTGTGCAAATCACACTCTGACCCCAAGTAATTCAGCAGGCTCAGAGCTGGGTAACCAGAGGTGAGACACTGCAGGACTGGGGAAGACATTTGCCCTGTGCAGAGAGGAAAATGGTTTTTACAACAACCAAAGGCTGGGACATCTCTCCCTCCAGCAAAACCAATGTCTGTGTCTTCAGGGCAGAGGGATCCCACCCTGAGGAGCACCCCAAATACACCCTGAGCTTCCCTGGGCAGCACCCCACATCTGATCCTGCTCTCCAGCATCCTTCCTCAAATATTAGCAAGAGTTTTAAATATCCCAGGGCCTTTCTTTGTATAAAATGCCAGTTGAAGTGCCACTCAGATTGAAAAGCTGCCTCTCTCCATCAAGGCTTCTTGGACTAAACACAACAATATAACAAACACTGGCCATTAATAATTGAGAAAAATTCCTTCCCTGCACGTTATTTTTCATCAGAGTGATGTGTTATTAGTTTATAGATATATGTATTTTTTTTCTTTTTTTTTTTTTTATTAGCTGAAGGCTTTTTGGGCAGCAATTTGGCCTTCACAATAATGGACTTTACTGTATGTAAAGCCTTGGAAAAATACTGTTTTTATTTGAGAGAGGCTCAATGGTGAATGAATCTGGTGTGAGGAGGGAATTTGTGCTAGTCAGATAGAAAAATAGTGCCATCTTTTGGCTATCCAGCTCTGCCAGCATCCTGCCTGTGCATCCAGATACCCAAAACCACCTCAGCAGATGGATTTGAGGCTGGCTGTTGCTGTCTGGAAAGTCTTCTATTTTTCCTTCAATCCTAATAATTTCTGGAGAGGACAATAACCCTGGAGGTCTGGGCTCTGCTCTTCCTTCTTCCTGCTGCATCCCTAAGTGCACCTCCTACATCCAGGTGTTTATGTACTCAAAAAATCCCTGCAGCAAGGGGGTTTTGAACTTTCTCCCTTTCTCATTCCACTGAGATTCCTCCTCTAAACCAAGACACAACCAGTACCTGAGCAGCATGGAGAGACAGCTGGTTTACAAGCAAAACCCACTTATATTAAATACAGGGTTTTTTTCCTTCTCTCTCTCTCATATCACAGACATCTCCCTTAATCCAGCCAGGAGCTCTGTCACCTTTTGGGTGATGGCATCCAGTGTTTTGCCAGCAGAAGGGCACAGAGCCCACTCAGCCTCTTGGAACCCACCTCCCTGCTCCCACCCCTCCCTCCCTCCCTCCCAGGATTGCAAACTGCTGATTTCCCAGTCCCAGTTGGACAAATCACTGGGATTAATTCCAGTGCAAGGCAGTGAAAATCAGGGGAGAGAATTTGAGCCTCAGCTCTCCATTCAATTGCTGCCTGATTAAGGGCAGTAGTAGCTCAATAATCAGCTACATAAAAAGGTTACACTCCCCAAGAGCCATGCACAGCACTGAGATATTTTGCATTCATCTAAGGATGAGCACAGCATTTAATCAGTGCTTTTGCCTTATCTCTCCCTTTTCCCTTCCTAATCTCACCAGTGAGAACCTTCAAGCACTCTCCTTTTCTGTTCTCTAAAACCACCCTACTGGAACAGTTTGCTAAATGTTTATCACCCCAAGAAAAGAAGCCCCTCTGGAGCTCTTTCTCCAGACCAATGCACATTCCCCAGTGCTGTTTAGGTTTCCTCGGGTGACTGATGGAGAAAACAACAGCCCAGTTTTGTTCCTACAAGAGGGAGTTGTTTGACACACAAACAGCAGTGGGAGAGCCAGCATCCAGACATGCCCTGCAATGAACTTGAGCTCACACAATCACAGAGTAGCAGGGGGTGGAAGGGAGCTAGAAGATCATCCAGTCCAACCCCCCTGCCAGAGCAGGGGCACCTAGACCAAGTCACCCAGGAACAGATCCAGGGGGGTCTGGAATGTCTCCAGAGCAGGAGACTCCACAACCTCCCTGGGCAGCCCCTGCCAGGCTCTGCCACCCTCACTGGGAACAAGTTTGTCCTTGTGTTTCCCCTCAACCTCTTGTGCTCCAACTGACTCCCATTGCCTCTTGTCCTGGCACTGAGCTGAGTCTGGCTCCATCCTCCCTACACTGCCCTGAACATATTGACAGACACTGCTGAGCTCCCCCCTCAGTCTCCTCCAGGCTAAAGAGCCCCAGCTCTCTCAGCCTCTCCTCAGCAGGGAGATGCTCCACTCCCCTAATCATCTTGGTGCCCTGAGCTGGACTCTCTCCAGTCAATCTCTGTCTTTTCTGAACTGGGGTGCCCAGCACTGGACACAGTACTCGAGGTGGGGCCTCACCAGTGCAGGATAGAGGAGGAGAAGGAGAACCTCCCTTGCCCTGCTGCCCACACTTCTCCTGATGCCCCCAGGATCCATTGGCCTTCTTGGCTGCATTGTTGGCTCGTGGGCACCCCCCTGTCCACCAGGACCCCCAGGTCTCTTTCTCCAGAGCTCCTCTCCAACAGCTCAGCCCCCAGCCTGTACTGGCCCATGGGGCTGTTCTTCCCCAGCAATGTTGCATTTGACATTGCCCAGGTGCACAACACTCTGGTGAAGCATCCAAAAGGAATGTCAAAACCCTACAGAGCTGCCAAAAAACCCACCCTCTGGCTACAGGAATGGGATAAAGCCACGACTTGATCAGTCAGCAAAGGGGGCAGGGAGTCAGCACCCAGGAAAACTGCTGCTCAAAGACAGTTTGAAGCATCCAAACAAATAAATGTGGTGGAATTATCTAGATACAGCTTAAAGCTGAAACCTTTGAAGGAGGAAAGTCAACTTGTATTTAATAGAGTCATTTCAGCTGCTGAGCCCAGCAGAGATGCTCATATTCCACAGGCAACAACAAAACCTTCCTACTGAATTTAACCACCTGAACCTTCCCTTTTTATGCAGGCTTTTATCACCCTGTTTCTTTAGGCATCAGGGTGAGTTTGGCTTTTTAGTGGAGTGTTTTCTTTGGCTTTTTCCCCAGACAAGCTCATACAGGGAGCTCCCTCTGACCTTGGAGAGGCTACGACTGGCTTGGCAATCAGCTTGGGTCTGATTCCAGCTCTACAAGTGAGCAGGAGTGTTTGCAGAGCCACTGCTGGGATGGAGACACAGCTACTGAAATGTTTGTCCTATAAAAGCTCTAATGCCATTGTGCTGGTTTTACTGCTGCTCCCACACTAAAGCACCTCACAACAGCACCAGCCTCCTCTGTCCTCTGCCCAACACCTCATTTTCTTGCTTAACCTTCGTGTGACAGCAATTAGAAAAAGCAATATTAATATTAAAATTCCTCCCTGGGCGTTTGCTTCCCTGAGACAACAATTCCAAGCTTCAAAAGAGCAGAAATCAGGAAAAAAAAAAAAAGCCCCAGCACAACAATAAACCAACACTGAATTGCAAAAGGAAGAGAGGAAATAGAATCATAGAGAATAATAATGGTTGGAAAGGGCCTCTGGGATCAACCTGCATCCCAACATCTCTCTCTCCACCAGCCCACAGCCTCCAGTGCTGCAGCTACTGGTTTTTAAACCCCTCCAAGGATGGAGACTCCATCCCCTCCCTGGGCAGCTTGTTCCAGGGCTTCACCACTCCCTCAGGAAATAATTTCTTCCCAATATCCAATCTAAACCTCCCCTGATGCAACTTGAAGCCATTTCTTCTTATTTTATCATTAATAAATTGGGAGAAGAGCCCAAGCCCAGCCTGGCTACACCCTCCTGGCAGGGAGCTGGAGAACAGTGAGGTCTCCTCTCATCTCCTCTGAACACCCCCAGTTCCCTCAGCCTCTCCCCACAAGGCTCCAGACCCCTCCCCAGCTTCCCTGCCCTTCACTGCACCCTGCAGCCCCTCTTCTGAAGACAAAACCAAACCAACCAAAGAAACGACCAAAATAAACCCAACCAGAAAAAAAAACAACAGCAAAAAACCCACCCAGAAAGTGCATCAAGAATCAAACCCTTCTGCTGAGCTTCTTCAGAGCTGCCTGGCACTGAATCATGGATCTGAAGCATCCCAGCTGGCCACACAGCATCCACCCACTGGAGAAAGCCCTGGCATGCTGGCAGCACTCACCTTGTGCCACCCTGGCTGCTGGAGGCTTGGGGGTGATGGAGAGGAGGAATTGACCTGAAACCAAAGGCAGTGGCATCACTGTGGGTGGAGCTGGGTGAAGGGGCACCAAAGGGTTCCTCCCAAGACCACTTTTCTTGCTGGCCAGGAGTATCTGCCCATGGGTCATTCACTTCTCATTGCCCAGCTGCACCCTGCAGTGTGGAAATAGCCAGGGTCAAACACTGGCACACTGCACCTCTTCAACTGCCAGCTTAGGAACCTGAGGGAAAATCATTATCTGCAATAAATCACATTTTAACAACTCCACCAGAGCATTTCTCAGCCCTCCCAGCCTCTGCTGCAGCTGCTGAGCAATGGACCTTCTGCACCAGCACCACCCACCCACAGGGAGCTCAGGCTCCTTTATTCCCCTGCAGTAACAGATGCTGGGAATAAAACTCACCCAGCAGCTCCCAGCTTGGAAAGCCAGGGTTGGGCTGTTTCATTCCCCTCCAGGATCCAGCTCACACCTTCTGGGGTGACACTGATGAGTTCAAACCACTGAGAGCACTTGGCAGCACTGCCATCCTTGCTGCCAGGGGTCCCTCTGCTCACAGGTGACATTTCCACGTGGCAGGAAAGGGCACAGGTAATAAAAACTGCAGTTACATTTATTTCTTTTGGTTTTTGGCACTTGTTTTCCCTAGGCTTGAGAAGGGAAGCTTTGCTTACACCATATTTAGCTTTTTTCTACTGGCTAATCTCCAACAGAGCAGGTTTCTGCCCTTCTGAAAACTACAGCACCTGCAAAAGTTTAGCTTGAAGCTGTGCAATTGCCTGACAATTCCCTTGGGTTTAATAGTCACTAATTAGCAAAGTCAGTCAACAAAGCACCTTCCTCCTCATCCCTGGAACAGCCTCCTCAGTTTCCCCAGTGCTCATCAGCCTCCACCTCAGGCCTCCTGTGCTGTCTTTCAACCCCTGATGTGTTTACTACTAACTGAGCTTGAATTCATCATCAACTTGATGGTGCCTAACTGATAGGTATTAAAAAAAAAAAAAATAGAGGGGAAAAAAAAAAAGCCAATTATCTGACACTCTCAGCTCTGATCTTAAAGCAGATGTTTGAATTATGTTGTGAAGTTGGAAATTGCAGATACAATTACAAGCTTCATCTTTATGGCTGCTCATAAGTGTTAAATGCAGCTCCAGCTATGTCTGAAATTCAGTTATTGCCATTTTTTCTTCCTCTCTCCCCAGCCAAGAGCACCGTGCAGCAGAGTCACTCTGGTAATTACTCTCCTCTGATGAATGCAGGGGAATGAACACAAGTGTTTGTGGAGCCTCTTTAGCATCCTCCTCATAAAACAACTCGTTTACTTGGCTCACCCAGAAAGAGAAAAGTTTTGGGGGCAATACCCCAGGGAAAGATGATTGTGCTTTTTTAGGAGGCAGAAAAGCAAAGCTGGTGTCACCAGCCAGCAGTGACAGGAGCCATGGGGAGGTTAAATAAAAATGGGGCTTCATTTCCTCCACTCCTTCTATTTTTTAATATTATTTTTTTTTAAGAATACTTGTAATATTTTGCATTTTCAAGTTTTTCTTCACAGCAACAAGAGCTGCTCTACCTACCCCCCAAAAATGTCATTGGTTCATGGCATCACTTGTCTCCAGGATCTCTGGGCAAGCTAAAAATACTGCAAATTCTGGGGCAAGCCACACGAGCTGATGGCCCAGGTTTTAAAGCACGTGGGGGAAGTATCATGAGCTCCAAGTGCTCCTCCTGAGTGGAGGCTGGATAAGGAGAAACTTGGAGTGCAGGAACTCACCAGGGAGGGAGGAGTGGTGCACACAGGTCTCAGCCCTCCTGGTGCTCACACAGCCTCTCCAGCACATCTTCACCCTCTAAATGAACTGTGAGCAGCTGAAAACCTCAGTGATGCTGCCTGCAGAGCCCCACTGGTGTGTCACAAACATCCCCAGGGTGGTGGGGACAGCTCAGGCTGCTGCTCTCAGCATCACCAGCCTGGCTCCTGGCTCCTCCCCAAGCAAACCAGACCCTCCAGCAGGCAACATCTGCAAAGGGAGCATCCACAAGAGGGGGATTCATCCCCCATTTTTCATCTTGACTTTGGAAGGACAGTTCTTGACTTTCCATTGAGCACTTCATCACCTCATCACCACAGCCCAATGAGCACTTACTGATTTTTCCCAATAAAATCTGATTGAGATTCACTTTCCAGCAGAAAAATAGGAATCAGATAAGTTAATGCCCTTAGTGACAAACTCAGGTTTAGGTGGGCACTTAGATAAACAGCAACAAGCTGAACAGCTTTGAAAGCCACTGAAACCAACCCAAACCAAGCAGAAGAAAAGCCTGAAATGGAAGTAATTAATTAAGCAGCATCACTCACTAAAGAAACTGCTCCTTAAGTTGAGTTTAGACAACAAATTGCTCCCTGCAGTATGGCCTTGATGCTGCACTGCCCAAGAAAAAGGTGCTACCTGCTGCCTTCCCAGCTTGTCCCACCACTTTGCTGCTGTTTCTGCCACACAGACCCTCAGGAAGAAGAACTTTACAACCTCCCATCCTGCATGGAGAGAGAAAAGCAGAGGAGAAGGGCACGGGATAAAGGATTGAGGATGGAGCATCCCAGGGACCAACCTGCACAGGGGGTTTAGCCAAAGCACTGGTGAAAGCACAGGCAATGCTGGCCTCTTGTGGCAGCTCCTGACTCTTCTCTTTCTTAAAGGAAAATGCTGATTTTCAGGGTTTTTTTTGGTTTTAAAATATATTTAAGAACCTCCCCCGGAACTGCCTGAAATGAGAGATCCCCAAGAACAAAACTGAGCAGCCCTGTGGGAGGCAGGGAAAGGGGCTGCCTGGGGGAGGAGAACCCCCCATCTGCACTGGAGAAGCCAACAAGGAGCTGCAAGGCTTCATTTGCCCCTCACAGAAGGGTTCTGCTCATCCCCCAAACCCCCAAAATATTTATTATTTGTATATTTAATTATAAAATATTTAAATATATTATAAATAGATATAATACTATTAAT
>VYZU01007815.1:116943-170702 GCA_013401355.1 Ceyx cyanopectus
GGGGGGGGGGGGGGTGAAGAGGGAGGAAAGAGCAGCAGGTGAGTACCAAGGGAGGATCCAGAAGACACTGCTGCCCAGCAGGTCCCAACCACCTCCTCAGCCCCTGGACTTCTGCTGCCAGGCTGAGGGAAGCTCCAGCTCCACAGCCCAGGTGCTGGGAGCAGTTGGCTGTCATTTACCTGGCACAGCACAGAGGATTTTGGGGGGAACAGAAGCCCGTGGAGCACTCCCAGGAGAAGGGAACAAGAGGCTGCAGCTGAGAGTGGGATGGCAAGGCCCTGGATTCACATCCCACAGGGAAAAAAAAAAGATCAATTTAACAGCTTGCCAACATGCCAAGAGCTGCTCTGCCCTGCACTGCTCTGCCACTTCATTTATCCCCCTCATTAAGGCCTGTGCAGGTTCATTATCATCATTAAGGCCTCCAAAAGGCAAAATGAATTTCTTACAATATACCCCAACTGATTTAATTTCATCTTTTCCCCCCCCTCCCCATCATTTTCTCCTCAGATCCTTGTGCCAAACATCCAGCCAGCCAACTGGTTAGCTGGGGATTGGGAATCCCTTCCTCAGCAGCTCTGCCCCAGTTGTGCCTCCCCAGTTCCAATCAGCAACTGGTAAAGTTCCAGCCAAGTGGGAATATTGAGCAGCCCCCCCAGTGCCATGCTGCTGTAGGGAAAGCACAGAAAAGGCTTTGGGTTGTTTGTGGTGCTTGTGTCACTGTCAGCAAATGTCACACTCACCTGGCACCCCCCTGCACACACACAGGCAACCAAAAAAAAAATCAGATTACAACCCTAAAAAACCCAAATCCTTAAAGCTCTTCACAACGATGGGGAGAGAAATCATTTTAGAGGCACTGTAAAAATGACAAACATCTTTTTTTTTCTAGCTTAGGCTGTAAACATCACAACAGAGATTTACAATTAAATGCTTAAATACATATTCACACATTCATGTCCAATTTTAACACCAGAATGGGGCCTCGTGTGCTAGAAGGAGGAAAAAAAAAGAAAGAAAAAGAGCAAGAAAGAAACTGCAGGTGTTTCCAGTTCTACCCCTCTGCACTCTGGCTGGCTAAATAAGCAAAAATCAGTTTAGATGCCCCCAGTCAAACTGGAGGCTCAGGTGGTAATTAATACTGGTTGGAAATTGAAACTGACATCATCAGGATTTTTATCCAGCATTTAAACCAAAAAAGGTTTTGAGATCATCCACCTTGAACCAGATGAACTCAACAGGGGGTTTGGAACCCATCATAAAATGTGTTTACACCCAATCTTCAGCATCATCAATTCTCCTGTGAATTGCTGGCAACTTAATTAATTTTCTTTATTATTTTTTAAACACCTTTTGCACCTAAATCCTCTGGCAAAAGGCTGCAACTCGTGGGCTGGTCCAACCCACAACACAGCCCTTCAGCAACAGGCTTTGCCTGCTCAGCACCATGGGGCAGATCCTGCTCAGAGCTCTTGGAGGGGGAAAAAAGAAGCTTCAAAGTGCCACCCCCCCACCCCCCAGAACCACCTTTGTAACCATCATTCCAGAGGGGAGCACAGCACTGACTGGTGCCTTAGTTGGCTGGCAGGGAAAAAAATCCCCCCAGCTGCTTGCCAGGAGGAGGGTTTTTGCAGGAAAGGGGTGGCAGAGGCAGGGCTTTGTGCTCTAGTTAAGAATGATACTAAAACCCCTCTAAAAATATATATATATCCATGTTTTTCTGCACCTGATGCTGCTTTTGAGAGCCTGGCAGCCTGTGTGCAGCTGCTTTGCTGCCACACTGACTATTCCTATCAGCCAACCAGAGCACTGCCAACACACACAAAGGAAAATTCCCATTAAAGAAACAACCCCAAAACAAACCAAAACAAATTAAATTAATAAATTATTTTCAGATATTTCAGCAACGTCCTTTGCTTTTGCTGACATTTTGATATATTTTTATATATATATATATATATATAATTTTTTTCTTCTTCTTCAAGTTCATAAAATAACACTCTGGGACTTCTCATGGTCAGGTAGAAAATAAGGAGGGTGGCCAACTACTGGAGGGTTAGGTGGTGTCCTACAGAAGAACAGGTTCCAAGTGGTGCTGACAACTCCCAGAGGGACTGAAGCCCTTGGTCCCACCTCGGGCTACTGCTGTTGGCACCTGGGGATGCCCCTTGGCAAGCTGGCATTCCAGAGGCAGGCAGAGCTTTGGCAGGTGGTGGCAGCCTGCCCTGAGCTGGAGCTGTGTGGTCCAAGCCATTCCAAGCCAGAGGCTGAGGTGGGTAGCAGCAAGTTGTTGGCCAAAGGGAACAGTGTNTAAATTAATAAATTATTTTCAGATATTTCAGCAACGTCCTTTGCTTTTGCTGACATTTTGATATATTTTTATATATATATATATATATATAATTTTTTTCTTCTTCTTCAAGTTCATAAAATAACACTCTGGGACTTCTCATGGTCAGGTAGAAAATAAGGAGGGTGGCCAACTACTGGAGGGTTAGGTGGTGTCCTACAGAAGAACAGGTTCCAAGTGGTGCTGACAACTCCCAGAGGGACTGAAGCCCTTGGTCCCACCTCGGGCTACTGCTGTTGGCACCTGGGGATGCCCCTTGGCAAGCTGGCATTCCAGAGGCAGGCAGAGCTTTGGCAGGTGGTGGCAGCCTGCCCTGAGCTGGAGCTGTGTGGTCCAAGCCATTCCAAGCCAGAGGCTGAGGTGGGTAGCAGCAAGTTGTTGGCCAAAGGGAACAGTGTGGTCCTTCTCCCCCCACATCCCTCCTGGAAGGGGTTGAAATCCCCCCCACCCTGCTCAGACTGCTGATACTTGTTCATCTTCTGCAAAACAAGAAGGGGAGGGGGGAAAAAAAAAGCAAGAAAATGTGAATTATTCTATCAGTTGGGTTGCAAAGGCACAGAGCAGCAGCAGCTGGAGGTTTGAGTGCATGGGGATGTTTTCACTGTCTCAAGCACTGCCCAGTATGACCAGTATCACCCCATCCTCACAGAGCCTGAGGCATCACAGCAGAAACAGGCAACCCCAGAGCCTCCAGAAACCACTCACATGCAGCTCCCAAGATGCCAACAGCTCCTGGATCTGGGGAGGAAAGCCAATTGCAATTGCTCCCAACATGCAGCGAGCTTTGGATCCCCAAGAAAATTCACCAAGCACTTGGAAAAAAACCCAACAACAAACCAGGTGTAGCCCAAAGTGTCTGGTTAAATTTAGCTTGGAAAGAAAAAAATCAGGATTCAAGTGTTTGAAGCAGTTGCTTCCTTATTTTTTTTACATCCAACCCGTTTCAGATCACAGTTGTGTGTTGCTGTCAGTCTGCTCTGCAGCACTAAGATAGGTGGTAAATTGTGTTCCCATTTTAATAAGGATATTTTTACAGCCAGAATTGTTTGCATCTACATCCCTGCTCGTTTGAAGCCAGACTGAGATTGGAAGGAAAAGACCACGACGTTGTAATAAAAGATAAATTAAAAAAATGAGAAATAATAATAATAATTGGAAAAAAAAAAGAGTTTGCTAGTAAAGGGCAGAGAGGGATCAACACCAGTGCAAAGGTATTGGAAGCAAATCAGCAGCTGAATTGCAGTGGCAATTCCCTGAACTCAGAGGGAGTTTTGACACCACAGAAGAGCAGATTTTTTGCATTAAAAGCCCTCAGGTTTTGGTCACCCGACCAAAGCAGCTCTGGCTGCTGCTTCCAACAAGGGCATGACAAATTTCAGTGGAAGAGGCACTGCCAGGCCAAGCTTTTTTTAATTAATCTTAATTTTTTTTTAAGGTTTTCAATTCAATCTCCAGGGGTCTCTCTGGAGGAATATCAATGCTGGCACAAAAGCCAGTTTGGAGTCATCCAGCTCCCCACCAACCAGTGCACATCAGCATCCTGACACCACCAAAAACCAGTGGGGCACCAGTTAAGCAACCCAGAGAAGCTGCTGGGTTTTTTTTCTGTGTGCAGCTGGCAGCCTGGCAGTGCCCCCTGCAAAGTCACCACTTGGAGGGGACGGATTTGGAAGTAAAAAAATAAGGATATTATGTCTGAAGTGTCTCGTTGTGCTTTGGCAGGTGCCAGGTGTGCATTATTAGGATATATCCACACGGAATGCAGAGTCTGCTTGATGTCCCCATGCTTCTCCTAGAGTTGAGGCTCTGTTTGTGTGTGGCACAGGGGTCCAGCCATGCCCAGAGCCACCCCTGTGCACCCAGCAACGCAGAGCTGGGAGGTGGCATCTCCGACAACCACCCAGAGAAAAACCCCTGGTTGGTGGTGAACAAAACCACCCTGCACAGCCCAGATTTCCCCCAGCAAGTTCCCCCAACATCTACCCAGCCCAGGGGGGGTTGCACATACCATCCTCTTCACTATCTGTGCCAGGCAGATGTGCCAGCTGGGGGCCGCAGGGCTGCTGCCTATGCCACTGAGGCATCCTCGACGAAATACAGGCCACGGGGTCGCTACTGAGAGAAGCTGCTGGAAGTCTAGAGAGGTCACTGTGCAGCATCTTTGACCTCTGCACTGCCACACTATAGTCTGGAGGTTTGAGGTGTGGGTGGTGGGGTGATCCTTCCTTTATGTCCGCTAAGGAAATGCCCATGTAGCCCGGAGGGGTGGGAGGTGGCTCCCTATACCTATCGTCCTTCTTAGGTGAGGTGACACAGTAGACTGGCCCGAGAAATGAGCAATGGAGATGTTCAAAGGAGGAAACAAAAAGGAAACAAAAGGTTAAAAAAAATCATGAAATGTCACAATGGAAAAAAAAAAAAACAAACAGAAAAAACACCAGAAGCTGGTAACAAAATGCAAAGGCAGGAACACCCCCTGAGCACGGCAGCGGGTGCTGGGGCTGCCATCCACTCTGCTCTGGCTCCTGGAGACGACACAACCTGGCAACTCAGCAGCCAAGATGCCTGTGGAGTGACTGAAAACTCCTCTGGCACCTTCTCCCAATTCACAGTGCTCATTAGCACCCCTAGGAGGCATGGGTGTGCCACCAGCCAAGCCCTGCGCCCGCTCTGCCACGGGCTGGGGAAGCAAAGCATCAGCAACTGAAGGCAACTGGCCCAAAATTCCTCTGGGCAACGTGTCAGAGAGCAGGGGCAAGGGCTGCTGGTTGCCTTCCACAGCATCACCCACCAGGGTAGAACAGCAATTTGGTATAATACAGCATCACCATGTCAACTGGTGTGTAATCATCAAACCAGCCCAACAGCTACTCTGTAGAAGAGCAAAAAAACACCCCAAACCCTCGTGGATCCCATGTTGCTGCTCCTGTGAGCAGTTATGAAGTCTGCATTAATTAATACATCCATTATTTGCATTTTTCTAACAGTAAACAACTGCTTGTGTCCAGTTCCCAGTTGGCAGCAGTTCAGGTCACACAGGCTCTCAAAGCAAAGCTTAATGTCTAAGCTCCCCCCCCTCCCCACCCCAGGTCTGGGGCTCATGTGCATGTTAAATTGGGCTTTTTCCAGCTACTTGTTGCAACAGGAAGAGTTTCAAAGCAAAGGTAATTAAAAAAAAAATCTATTAATTGAGTGGAATTTACATTCTTCTTGTGGGCACATTTCAAAGTGCATGCTCCTTACAGTTTAATTTCCAGAACCATCATCTTTTCTTATCTTACAAGAGTGTGAAAGGGTGAAATAAAGGAGTATTGCTTCATGTGTGGTGGATCTGTGGGATTCTGGGTGCTGGGGTCAGGAACAAGAGCTGGTTCATACCCAGTGGCCTCACTCAATGATTGGGCTTACAGGAAAATGGAAGAAAACTGAATTCACAGAGTCTGGGCTCAGCAGATCCATCAGCAAGGATCATCTGCACTTCTGGAAAGTTCTGATCCCTAAACTTTTATAAATCCTATCCAAATACTGATGTGCAGAGAGCAATGCAGAGCAGTGCACATCCCCTTCCCACCCCCTGGGGACACAGAGGCTGCAGCAAGAACCAATCCCTGGTGCAGAGGGTAGAGCTGAGCATGAAGTTGGGAAGTCAGAGCACTTGGGGATTGTTCCAGGAAGCAGAATGTGATCCTTATTTTAGTAGATCCTTCTTTTGGTTGCACCATCCTGAACTCACAAGGTGGTTCCTGGCAAGGAGCTGTCTGTGGAGAAGCAGCAAGTGGTGAAATAAAGGTGAAAATTGGCTTTGGGATGATGGAGTGAACAGGTGACACATCTGCATCTGCAAACCAGAAACTGTCTGCAGCCTCTAGCAGATCTTTGCTCCAGTGCAGCACACTGCTGAGGACAGCTCCAGGGAAGGGAATTCCAGAGCAGGGGAAGAGCTGTGAGCAAAGCCAGCAGGGAGTGAACAGCCAACACAGCACCTCAGAGGCTCACCAGCTGCTCTGAAAGGCTCCAAGGGCAAGAGCACGTGCCCAGGAGTGAGCCAGGAGCAGAGCCAAGGAGCAGGAATGCAGCCAAGCCCTCTACCCTGTGCACAAGGTTTCTTCAGCCTCTGAAAACAAACCCTGCAGCAACTGAGTCAGTAATTAAAGGGCCTGTCAGCTGCACCCTTGACTTACAGTCTGGACAGCTCTGCACTGTGTTTTATCTTGTTCCTAACCCAGTTCCTCTAAGTTTTGGCTGCTAAACTGACTAGGACAGGGAAAGAAAACCTTGCTTGGTAGAACTATGCACCTTTGAAAAGAGATTTTCTAAGTTTTTCTCCTTTCAAAGGTAGCCAAACTGCAGCTGTAGAAGCAGACAAAGATAAGAAGGGAATCTGCTGTGCCCTCGAGCTTCCAAAGCCCTGTGGAGGAAAGGTGCTGCAGAGAGGTGGGAGGGCTCTGAACCACCACAGCAGCCATCACCTTCCCTCTCAGGTTCATGGAAAGCCTGTATTACATGGACTGCACAAAGCCACACTCACTGCTCCCTGCCAGAGGAACATCTACACTGATGAGTGTTCCCAAAATCATCCCAAAAATAAAGGTTGTACTACAGAGAGGAACTCCTTCCTTTCTCCTGAACCAGCTCTCCCTAGACCCACTGGGAAAGAAGCAGGCTGGTTTATGTTTCAATTTGCCTGAGTAGTGTTCAGATTCAAGCCAAGTTTAACATGCCAAGCAACCCCCAGACCTGCTGACATCACTGGTGACCAACTGAGCATCAGAATGAAAACCAGCTGCAGATGCTTCCACGAGCTGTGGGGCCGGGCTTACCTATGAGGCCTTTTTCTGTGCTGGAAGTGACAGTTTTGTAGGTTGGATCAGCTCCTGCTTTAGAGTCCAAAGCCTCTGGCTGCTCTGCTGTGGAGTTCTCCAGCCCTCGTCGTTTGATTGTCCCATAGTTTGTGTCATAGGTGTCTGAGAGGGAGCTGGAGGATGCCCAGCTCTGGCGGGACTGCTCCAGCTCCACGCTGCCTTTGGATTGCCTGTTGCCTTTGGAAAAGGCTTCAGAATACAAATAACCCTCCTCGGAGTAACAGTTTGTGGGATCCACTTCAGCTATGGGGCCGTCCAGCTGGGTGTGCCTGTAGGAATTGAGGAGATCCCAGCTCTTCTGGTTTGGGAGGTTCTGGAAGTTGTCATGAGAGCTGCTGGAGCAGGATGTCCAGCTGCCCCGCCCGCTGTCCGCTGCCTCCACCGTGATGTGGTCGTGGGAGATCTCCTCGTTGCTCATGGAGGAGGTGAAAGCCATCCCTCTGAGCAGAGCTGGCCTGCTGATGGACCAGCTACAGGTCAGAAGAGACACCAGGGAGGGGGGAAAAAAACCAACAAACAGAACCTCAGAAGCTTTTCAAAGGAGCGGGAGGCGCTCAGAGAGAAGCCTCTGGCTTGACAACAGAGGCAGCAAGGGGAAGGTAGGAGAAGCTCTGCCAAGAGACACTTGGTCCCCACTCACTACTGCACATGGCAGCAGGGAAGTGATTCCCAAGGGGATAGTGAGTCTGCAACAGCTATTTTTGGACCTCAGATCCATAAAAATCTGGTCCACAGAAGCTCTCCTCTATCACAGAATCACAGAGTGTCAGGGGTTGGAAGGGACCCAGAAGATCATCTAGTCCAACCCCCCTGCCAGAGCAGGGGTACCTAGGCCAAGCCACCCAGGAACAGATCCATGATCTTCAGCAAGACAGTGCCTGGCAGAAAGCAGAGTTACCTCTGTTTCAGGCCAGTACCACCTTTTGTTTTGCATTTACAAGCTCCAACCAACATCAATACTTGGAATAAAATCCAACCCCTTCACTGGCAGCAACATCAAGTTGTTTAGACAGAGTGGAGGGAGCTGTAAGTCAAGGAAATATTGGGTGTAAATAACACTTGTGGAAAAGATCTGGAGTGGCAGATTCTGAAAACCCAAGGAGAAAAAAAAATCTTGTTGAAAGAAGTGGCTGCTAAAAGCTCTAATTGCTGTCAGTGCATAATGAAAGGGGGTGGGGAAACCAAAAAAATAAAGCCAGCTTTGCATGAATTTCAAATACATGAAGTTACAATTGCTAGACATCATTCCAGTCTCTGAATTCTTTCTGGTGAACAAATGCAGGGGCAGCACAGCATTCAAATTCACCACTAACCCTCAGCAGTTTGCTGGCACGTTGTGAAATTGAGGAATGTTCCCTAGCCAAGTGCAAACTGCTTCATTTCCCTCCTTTGCTTTGCTATTTTTCTAAGTTCTAGCAGAAAAAAAAACCCTGCTTTCTTCCTTCCCAAGCCCACTGAAACCAATGCATAAAGGAACAACCACACAACATGAACAAGCTGCTTTTGATTGGCAAAGCAAAGAGCTGGTTTGGAGAGCAGGGGTGGCCTCAGCACGACTTGCTCTGCTTCAGCCACCAACAAAAGGGGCTTTTCAGAGCCAGCACCAAGGGAGGTTTTGCTCATTACACTGCTGCCATCCCAGCTAAATGCCCAGCTTTGCAGAAAAGGGCATTTTTTTGATGCATGAAGCACATCTTTAGGTCAGTGAAATGAAGCAAATGGCTCTTTTCTCAGGAGCAGCATCATTTTAGCACAGCAAACACTGCTGAGGTTTTGGAGGGAACACCCTCCAGCATCTCAGAATAAACCACCCTGAGGAATCCTTAAAAGCTGGGGATCAAAGCTTAACATTTAGCAAGAGAAACCCAAATATTTCCCATTCAAAGTGGGATCTCAGGATAGATTCTCATTGTACTACAGTAGCAAGACCTTGTGTGTGGAAAACAGCAGAAGACAGTGGCAGGAAACTCCCAGTTGGCCTAAGCACCAAGTGGTAAGAATGCAAATGCTTAAGAGGCATGTGAAAATGTGGAGTGCTGCCTCAGAGAGCTGGTTATATCCTGCTGTGTCTCACTGCTGAACTCATGTGAAATGATCACCCCAGCTCTTTGCACATCTGCAGTCTCCAGCTAGAGGTGTCCATCCAAACCCCACTGGTGGGAACAAGCTGTTGTCTGCCCCAGTAGCATTTTCTTGGGAACACAAGCTCTTCCCACATCACAGAATCACAGAATCACAGAAATTAGGGGCTGGAAGGGACCTAGAAGATCATCTAGTCCAACCCCCCTGCCTCAGCAGGAGCAGCCAGCACTCCAGCTTCTAACCAGAGCTTGTAACACTACTGTGTGCCCTGAGCAAAGCTTCACTCCCCTTTCTAGCAGCAAGCCAAAGCAGCTGTGCCTTACCCTGGGCATGGCTGGCCATACTCAGCCAGGGGCTGAGGATGCTCTTTTCTCTCAGCTCCTCCTGAATCCCCCACCATCAGAGACTGGGACAAACTCCTCTCATCCTGCAGGGCTGCTGACATGGAGTCCACGGAGCAGTTGCTGACGATGCTGGAGCGGGATGAAATCTCACTGTGACTGGAGTCTGAGAAGTTATCAGATTTAGTGGAAGGAATGAGGGCATAGCCTAAAGGAGAGGAGAAGGGAATGTCCTGGTCAAACAGGTACAACAAGAAGCACTGACACACACATTTCAGCAAGGATATGAAAAGAAAAACCAGCCAAACCCTACTGGTACCTTCAGCCCACTGAAGTTTTTAGGTCACTAAAGCACTGTGCTTTAGTAATGCAAGGCTGGTGACNAGAGCCAGCACCAAGGGAGGTTTTGCTCATTACACTGCTGCCATCCCAGCTAAATGCCCAGCTTTGCAGAAAAGGGCATTTTTTTTATGCATGAAGCACATCTTTAGGTCAGTGAAATGAAGCAAATGGCTCTTTTCTCAGGAGCAGCATCATTTTAGCACAGCAAACACTGCTGAGGTTTTGGAGGGAACACCCTCCAGCATCTCAGAATAAACCACCCTGAGGAATCCTTAAAAGCTGGGGATCAAAGCTTAACATTTAGCAAGAGAAACCCAAATATTTCCCATTCAAAGTGGGATCTCAGGATAGATTCTCATTGTACTACAGTAGCAAGACCTTGTGTGTGGAAAACAGCAGAAGACAGTGGCAGGAAACTCCCAGTTGGCCTAAGCACCAAGTGGTAAGAATGCAAATGCTTAAGAGGCATGTGAAAATGTGGAGTGCTGCCTCAGAGAGCTGGTTATATCCTGCTGTGTCTCACTGCTGAACTCATGTGAAATGATCACCCCAGCTCTTTGCACATCTGCAGTCTCCAGCTAGAGGTGTCCATCCAAACCCCACTGGTGGGAACAAGCTGTTGTCTGCCCCAGTAGCATTTTCTTGGGAACACAAGCTCTTCCCACATCACAGAATCACAGAATCACAGAAATTAGGGGCTGGAAGGGACCTAGAAGATCATCTAGTCCAACCCCCCTGCCTCAGCAGGAGCAGCCAGCACTCCAGCTTCTAACCAGAGCTTGTAACACTACTGTGTGCCCTGAGCAAAGCTTCACTCCCCTTTCTAGCAGCAAGCCAAAGCAGCTGTGCCTTACCCTGGGCATGGCTGGCCATACTCAGCCAGGGGCTGAGGATGCTCTTTTCTCTCAGCTCCTCCTGAATCCCCCACCATCAGAGACTGGGACAAACTCCTCTCATCCTGCAGGGCTGCTGACATGGAGTCCACGGAGCAGTTGCTGACGATGCTGGAGCGGGATGAAATCTCACTGTGACTGGAGTCTGAGAAGTTATCAGATTTAGTGGAAGGAATGAGGGCATAGCCTAAAGGAGAGGAGAAGGGAATGTCCTGGTCAAACAGGTACAACAAGAAGCACTGACACACACATTTCAGCAAGGATATGAAAAGAAAAACCAGCCAAACCCTACTGGTACCTTCAGCCCACTGAAGTTTTTAGGTCACTAAAGCACTGTGCTTTAGTAATGCAAGGCTGGTGACACCAGTAACCTACCTGCAGCTCCACTACTGCAGAGCAGAAGGTTAAAGCTGCATTAAACAGGCTCATGCTGCAGCATGAAGGGTGGCTGGACACCCTGGGTCTCTCCAACTTTGCAAGCATGAGGCCTCTAGTCTGAGTGCATTTCCCACCAGCCCTCTGCCCTGCTGTCAACAGATTTTGGCAGGGGATGTGGAAATGCTGACTAAGGTAAAAGCCAGCTATTAGCACTTAGGGATTAGCCATATGGTCCTTTTCAGCTTTATTATCTGTTCCAAAATGAACAGGGAAGGAAGCAAAAGCAGGAGGAGCTGGACCAGACACCAGCATTGCTCCCACAGAAGGGAAGCAGCTGAAGATCTCTCCAGGTCCAGAGCAAAATAAGGAATGTGTGTGTACTGTCTGGCTCAGCCTTCCCCTCACATAACTCCTTTCAAGCCTGATTAGTGTTGTAAGGTTCTGAGCAAATATAAGCATTAAATAGTAATGCTGTCCAACTGGAAAACTGAACCTTATGAATGAAAACAAAAAAAGTTTTTAAGATTAAAAATAATCTTTAAAAAAATCTTAAAAATGATATTAAAAACAATCTTAAAAATAACCTTAAAACAATCTTAAAAATAATCTTAAAAACAATCTTAAAAATAATCTTTAAAATAATCTTATTTTTAAGATTACATTACAGCTCCTTTCCTTTGGCAATAATATGGCCTCATATCTTTTGTCTAATGAACCCAACTGCAGTGCAGCAACAAATGCTCTCCCAGTGCATCTTCCTTTTAAGATGCTCTTCAAGAACCTCAAAGCTC
The DNA here is from genome assembly GCA_013401355.1 of Ceyx cyanopectus. Classification (NCBI taxonomy): domain Eukaryota; kingdom Metazoa; phylum Chordata; class Aves; order Coraciiformes; family Alcedinidae; genus Ceyx; species Ceyx cyanopectus. Next base: position 128,983 of record VYZU01007815.1, read on the forward strand.
TGGAGACCTGGAGGACTCCTCTTCATTAAAGATATTAACACCATCTGAGAGTCATTAAATAACAGCAGAGGTGTATAAACAGAGCCTGGAAAGGTCAGAAGATGTGAGCAGTGCAAACAGGCACCAGTCTGGAAGAGAGCATTTGGTTTACATGGTACCAGGGACTACCTTGAGTCTAATTAAAAGAGTTTCAGAACTTACTGTACTGTTGGCATTTGAAGGGCTATGGAAAAGAACTGGCACTGTACCTGCTCCTTGATTTCCTAAACTTCTTATTATTGTCTTCACTGCACTGTAAGGGTGATTAGCTAGAAATAACTGACACAAATATCTGGAAGGGAAGCACATTCAACTGTGTAAATGAGCAATGCTGCAATAACTCAGATAAAAGCAGTGCATCTGGCACCAAGTGGGCATCAGAGTCTTCTAAAAACCCATCATATTGTCTTCCTTCTCCTTCTGGGCTTCACACACAGGCAGGCAGGTGTCCACAGGCTGCTGTTGCTATAGATACTGGCTGTACTCAGAGCATCACTGTCTTTCTCCTGTTGGCTCTTTGCTGAGGCTTCACTGGGCTCTGCTCCCCTTTGTGCTGCTCTCTCCCTGGAGAAACTTCTCTCCCTAAGTCTTCTCAACAGGGGTCCCTTGGGTTTCCTGTGCTCAGCTTCTGCCTTTTCACTCTCATCCTCTCTTTCTCCCTTGCCATGTACATCAGCAGGGTCTCTTGCTTTGATAATCATCTGAATTCTCTTTTGTAAGTAAGCCCCACCTATTCCATAGCTGCGTTGCCCACTGGTCTTGTTACTGGTTTCACTGGCGAGCGACGAGGAAGAGCCAGAGAGGTTCATCTGGCTGCAGTTATCTGACCTCTGGATGTTGCCAACTACAAAAAAGAACACACAGGCAGGTCTGGAATAAGTGAGGAGAGAAATAACAGCAAAAATAACCATCCTGATTTGAAAACAGGGTTTGGGTTTTTTTCTTCCCTCCTATTTGCATATCACTTGGGTACAGCTCAAAAGAAATGACATCTAAGAGTAAGTGAAAAGTGTTCATGCCTAAAATGATGTCTTTTCACTGTCTGTGAGGCACCTAATTATAGTTCAATGGGCTGTTAGCACTCCACACACAACAGGGTATGGAGCACCTCAGTCAAAATTACATCAGTGCTAAAAATACACTCCAAGCGAGCTGAACCAATGAAATCATCCCAAAGAAACAAAAGATTCTTTTCAAAGAACCTGATGGAAGTTCACTAAAATAACATCATTTAGAACACTAAAATAACATCTTTAGAAGCCAGGCTCAAAAAGAAATAAAACCCCAGTGGAGCTCATTTTGGCAACCCCAAAAAAATCAAGCTTCTTCTGCTGTGTTTAAGCAAAGGAAGTGGTGGTGTAAAGGAAACAGTCCCTTGTGAAGGCCAAAGTGGTTGGACCAGCACAATCTGCTGCTGCAAAGGGTGAGAAGATGCAGTCAGTCCAGGTGCCATGCCATGCTAACCCAGTGGCATTGGGCAGTCAGTGAGGCCAAAGCAGCAGAGAAGGGAGGAGGGAAAGACCTTACGCCGTTGGACACCGACCACTCTGGCTGACTAAAGTGGAGTTAAAGAGCTTTCAAAGGAATTCCCATCCAAGCTGGTTGACTAATGATGAAGTGATGTGGGGTCTTTTAAGATGAAGACATCAAAATGAAAGGGATTCTCAGGGCATCATGACAGACAGGGATGTATACAAAGCCCTGTGCACAAGAACAACAAATGTGAGCAGTGAACTCGAGGGTTTGGATGGATCTACTGTGCAGCTCTCAAATCCATCCCTTCTGGAGAACCAGGACACCATTTTATGGCTCTAAACTACAAGAGGGGAGATTCAAACTAGATGTAAGGGAGAGATTTTTTTACTCCAATGCTGGTGAGAGCCTGACCCAGGGTGCCCAGTGGCTGCCCCATCCCTGGCACCATCCCAGGGGAGGTTGGGGGGCGCTGAGCACCCTGCTCTAGTTGCAATGTCCCTGCTCCCTGAAGGGGGGATGGACCAGATGAGCTTGAAAGGGCCTTGCAACCCAAGCCATTCTGATTCTGATCACCTGATATTCCAGCTACCTTAGCAAAACCATGAGAAGTCTCCACAGCTGCAGTTTGTGTCTTTATCTCCAAGAAATCCCCAGGTTTGCAAACCCCATTCATGCAACTGACCACCTAAATCTGAACTAATAAACTGGTGGTGCCAGCACTCAAGGCCTGTCAGGAAAACAATTCTTCCCCTCTTTAAACACAAGGTGACTTTTAAGGCTAAAACATATATACAGATTGAAAAATGAATGAATAAAAAGACATGATTCTATTTTTGATGTGAATACTCTAGACTTATAATTTCTTTCAGATGTCACTACCAACAAGTATTCCTGCCACTGCCCACCCTGGGTTTTGGACAGCACAGGCAGAGGTTCCCAGGATGGATGCTGATGTGTGCAGGGTGAAGGCACAAGCACAGCACACCTACCTTTGCGTGGAGAGCCCTGAGGAGAAGCAGGTGGGCTGGAGTGCAGAGAAGATGCCATGGACATGGTGTCATCTGTTTGTTTCTTGCTACTTCCCTCCTCTGACAGGCTCAATGACTTCTGGGGAGAACCTGTACCTAGGAGAACAAGGGACCTGTTTACTGCACATCACTCTTCTTGCAGGTGACACCTAAACACCACGTTGAACATCCACTGGGGCATTTGGCAAAGAGAGGAGCAGGTGCTCAGGTGGATTCTTCAGGTGGAGGCAGTTTCCAGTTCAACTTTCAACTTCCAGTTCAACTGGAGGCAGTTTCCAGTTCAGTTACCACTGGCTGCTCATCTGAAGGGTGTTGAAACACCCAGGTCACCACCACTGGACACCCCAGCCCTGGGTTTGGCAAGGGACTCAAAAATACCTGTGTGACCTACAGAGCCTGGAGAAAAGCCTTGCCCAGGACACTGCAAACAATTTGTGTCACAGCCAAGGAGGCAGGTCAAGATCTTCACCATCAGGTCTCCAATCAGCACTCAGACACAACTTGGCATCTTTAGCAGAACCAGTGCTTCCCCAACTGCTCCTGTGGTATTTCTTGCTCATTATCAGGCCACCTTGCAGAGGAGCCAGTGCTGAGGAGTTCATTTAAGCTCTCAAGAGCTTGTCAGATCAACACTGAACACCCAGGAATGAAGAAACACCTCTCAGCAAAGCTGCTGGAACATCTCAAGTTGCACAGGCTTTTAAGAGGAGACCTGAAACAAACACTAACTGGAAATGCTGTCTGAGATGCTGTTTTCTGAGGCTATTTTAATGGATATTGATGCTCAATGTCTCATCAAATCATTCTGTATTATTTCCTGACTTATTAAATAACCCACAACTGTAGCTTTCAAATGATACAACAGTTATGCAAATGGCTCCAAAGCATTTTCATACAGAATGCTGCTTTACAACTGGCAGATTTAGAGACAGAAAAAAGAGGGATGCTCTTAAATATATTCTACTTTATTCTGTCATGAAAGAAAGAAGCAATGTTGTTCTACTCTGTTTGTGAACCCTCCCAGCTACAAACAGCTCCTCCCTCTGCTTGACTTCATTTCTAAAACTCTGCAGATACTCACTGAATGTGACATGGTCCTTTGTCAGTCCCTTTTTCCTGCTGGGGTATAAATTCACAGTTGGAACCTGAAGAACCTGACTCATCCTGTTTTGTTGGTGTTGATGGGCTTTGGTGGTTTGGCCAATTGATCTCATGGGCACTGGAGACATCTCAGAGGATTTTGCTCCTCTTCTCTCACTTAAGTTCTTTGTCACTGTTAGGGAAAAAAAAAATCACATGTAAATATCTTGTATTCTGAATTGCAGTATTATTATTATGGTCCTTCTGAGTACAACCATCCAAAGAAACAGAGTGTGAAGCAGATAAAAATGATCAGGAACCATCTCTACTCCACACACACCTGTCTTGTGACATTAAAAACCCCAAACTCTAAGTCACAGAGGATCTTTATCAAAAGACAAAAAAAAAAAGTCATTTATTTCTCCCACAATTCAAGTGCATATTTTAGCTGCTGGCACATGAAGGTACAGAAGTGTAACAGCATCTCCTCCAGCATTACATCATCCCATGGCAGGGAGAGGGAGCTGGTTTGCAGCTGCCATCAGACCTTTCACTAGGTGGCACAATTGAATTACAGCACTGGGGCCCTGACTCACTTCTACTCTAACCAGCCAGCAATTAATAAACTCTGAAGTTAAGGTCATCAGACTTCTCCTTCAAGTCCCCTGGAGGAGTGTGGATCACAGCAGCACTGCTGCTCCTTCCCTCTGCAGGCAAGGGCAGGAGAGCAGAGAAGAATCTCTCCTGCTTTTCTGGCTATGTGCAAAAAACTCTCTGCACAAAACCAAACTTTTGGGGGGTTTGTTTTGTTTTTGTATGTGTATTTTAATTAAAGTATATATATGTATAAGTATATATATGTATTATTAATTATATTTAATTAATCTATTAATGTGTATATCCACTTAACCTTCATTTTCCTTTTTCTAGAAGCTTAAAATAAAACTACTTGCTTTGCTTAACTACATGGAATAAACCAGCCAGCAAATAGTCACTATTTTAAATTCCAAATACCTGTGCAAACGAGATTTAAAATTATTTCTTTAAAACAACTGAAAAAAACAACCTCATAACATGTAGTTTTGTCTCCTGGGCACAGCACAACCACCTGCAAGTAGATCACCTAGCAAGAGTTTATCCTGCCATGCTTTCATTTCTTGTTTCAGGGTGGGTAGAGCATAAAGCTCTCAATGGTGTAACCTCCAAGTAGCAGCTCTGTGATGGTTTTATCTGGCTGAGCAGGGTGCAGGCATGTATTTGAGGACAAAAAAATAAGAGTTTAAGAGCTGTATTTGGACACCAGAGAAGCAAGAGGCATCATTTTGATTAGCAAGGGTGAAACAAACCGACCTCTCAAGCAAGTGAGAACTGCCAAGGATGAAAATAAAATGCAATTACCATTTCTCCCTTTTAAATAAGGATTTACTGACCTGGAAGATCACAGGTCAGGTACCAGTTTGTTCAGCTAGACAGCTGCAGAGGAGTTCAGATTCTGGAAACAGTCCTGCTGCAGCCCTCAATTTTTGACTGTCAAGTCGTGTCAATCCCATCAGTCAATATTGACCTGACTTCTCAACAAATCTTCATTTATTCTAAGCCCTAATCCATTGCAGTTTCTCTATTGATTTTGTCTCTTTTCATTTTCTTGCTGTTCTCATGGTAAACGTTACTTTTATCCTTCCTAATTCCTTACAAGGACAGCAGGGCAAGAAGAGAGCTAATGTACTATTGAATTTCCTGCCAGACTGAGGAAAAAACACACACTTTCACAACTAAAGGTCAAAGCAGAAAACACCAGTCAAGTTTTCTGAGCTCAAACCAAGATCCCAAGGCAAATGCTGAAGCTGTCAGCACACAAACTGCCAAACAATCCCTTTTTAGACTATTTTTTGTCTAGAAGGGAGCAGAGCAAGATCTGAAACGAGTCATTCTCGAGAAAAAAAAAATAAGATTTTTCTGAGCTTCACAGCTCATTTCTGCATCCCTGTACTCACAAGTGCTGTAGGCAGGCTCACACTGAAGGGATAATATCTGGATCTTCTCCTCATCTGTCTCCACGTTGAGGTTGGACAAATATTGCTTCACCTTCCTGGCCATCTGGGCATCCTCGTAGAGCTTCTTGGCGTTCAGGAGCGAGCTGCGGCGGGCACGTTTCTTGTGAGCCCCTCCCTGCACGTCCAGCATGTTGGAGTTTGTGCTGCCCTGGCTCAGGGATCTAGAAAAGAGAAGAGAAGAAGGCAAAAAGAGTCAAAACAAATCAGTTTGGAGCTCTCAGCAGCGATGAGGAGCGACAGTAGCACACGCCAAAGCAGATTAATACCAATAATCTTCAGTTAGGGCTAGGGCATGCTGATGCAAATGAGTTAAAAAGATGAACAGCATTAAAACAACATTTGTCTGGGAAAAATAAAAGGTCTTCTGGTAAATCAACTGCAATTGGAGCCTAGAAAAGGGGATGAGCAGTGTGGAACCAGCAGCTGCAGAGAGTCCCCAGCTGGCTCTGCTATGGGGTGGCAGCCTCGTGCCATCACATCCCTGCTCCAGGAGACTGGGACAGAGGGTGAACTGGGGAAACTGGTTCCCTGGAGGCACTGGGTGCCCACTGTTGGCATCAGCATCATGACACAAGCTTCCTGGAGCCAGGCTGAGTGTGGAAGCCAGAGACTCAGTGTAATCCTCTGGGATGTTGAATATGCCAAGTATGTTCTGTCAGGCACTTGGCTTCCCTCTCCAATTAACAGCAGTCAGAGAGCAGCAGCTCATTAAAAGTGCCTCCCCAGAGAGGTCAGGAAGGTAGTGACAATACACACAGGACACATCCCTGACAGGCAACACTTGCTGGAGCTGCCAGTTCTTGCAGCAGTTGAGGCAAAACCAACTTGTTTGTGTCTCTCAGTTTCTCTCCTCAGCAGTCACTCCTATTCCTGCTGATCCACTGACCAAACCACTGCTCCTGGTGCACTTAAATGCACACATCACCCTGGATTCCCCTGCTCAACAGCTCAATTCCAATGGAAAACTCTACAGTTGTTTAAAGTTGTTTATTTCTGCTTTGCTGGCATCATTTGGTTGCTTGTTTGGGGGTTTTTTTGGTGGTGTTGGAGTTTCTCTGTGTTGGTTTTCCTGTTCTTTTTGATTGTGTTATTGTTTTTTTTAAGGGGTTTGTGTGTGTATGTGTTTATTTTGTCCTTTTCTTTTCTTCTTTGTTTTTGCTTTGTTTGGTTTTTCACTTTTTTTGTTGTTTTGGTTTTCTTTCTTTGTGCTTTGTTGGGTTTTTTTAACCATTCAGAACCACAACTTCATTTTTAGAAGCTAAATCCTATATAAAGTTGTTTACCAACACCCTGGGTGCATTTACAACATTGCAAGTGGCAGAATAAACAATTTCCAGCACAGAAGAGCTAAAAGGAGTCAGAACACACTGAGGAAGTCTAAGGAATTGAGCACATGGAGCTCAACAAATAAGAACTGGTGGGGACCAGCTGACTGCAATATTGCCAAAGGTGCCAAGTGAATCAATCTAAGAGAAAATCCAAGCTTCAAAACTGGCAGCAATTTATAGCTGAATTAAATCAGTGCTATTATAGGCACAGTGGCCTGTTCACAGCTCTTCAGACCAAGAGGGTACTCTGATCTCCTACAGCTGAGAACAAAGCAAACAGCTATTATATAACAAAGCAGGGAACTACATGATGTTTATTTTTAATGCTATAAATGTTTTATCACTCGTGTAAACACTTTTTCTTTGAAGTCTGGTCTTGATTTTTCAAGGCAATTTTGTTCAATGGCCTTGAAAAACTATTTTTCTTACTCACTTGTGTTCCCAGTAATCCCAAGGGTCAGAAATCAGGGTGGCTCCTGCTGGAACTGCTCCTTGTGGAGCCAGCCAAGCCCCTCAGCACCCAGGGGACCTGGGTGCTGCTGATTTCCCATCACAGACCAGTAGCCAAACTTGCTGTCCCCAGTTTGTCCAGCACAGATGTCCATCAGCTCATTAATCCATCCTTGCACACTCAAAACTCCCAGTGAAATCAATGGGTATATGAAATAAGTTTTAAATATATACTAAAAAGAATATATACTCAAGCTTTTGAGGCTTGAACACAAACTTCAGAGGGGAAATAACATGGTCACAGTTCAGCATCCTTATAGTTTCAAAGGCAGAAAGGCTTAAACTTTCCTGTTGCATGTTAAAAAGCAAGTTATTTACTGCTCCAAATCATTTACCTTCCAATAGAAAATTGCATAGCAGGAATTGGGGTTTTTTTATGCATAAAGCCAAAACTCAAACAACTTATGTTGTACAGAAAAGCAACTCAAGATTTTTATAGCTGCAGGATAATGTTGCCTTTAACCCAAGTCCTGGTTGGTTTGTTTTTTTCTTTGCTTCCAAAAAAATATGTATTGCAGGGTTAATAAAATGCATGCTGTATTTCAGATGCATGCACTATTGAGGAGGATGCAGTATGTTAAGAGTTGCAGAATCTTTATTTATCTTAGTTGCATTCATCTCTACACTTACCCCAAACTTCTCCACCTCTTCTTCCTGTAAGCAAGAGCCATATACATTGAAGCATGTATTTGAACAGAAAAGCACAGGAAAAAAAATAAAACAGTTGAGAGTCAGGAAGAAAGATGTAGACAGGAAAGAACAGAAAAGAAAAAATCTCTATACAGCAAAATTCTTCTCAAACAGTAACACAATGTTTTAATGGGATGCAATGGCAGGACTTGCTTCAACTACTTCAACATGGAAAAATATCTATCAGTTTTTTGTTCATTTTTAAGTTTAAGCCAGGAATTTAAACAGCCAACTGGCATTCAATTTTCTTGTGATTTCCCATCAGTCAAATTGAATGTTGATGGAGTGAAAACTCTTTAAGTCACTCGCCCTGCAGCAAGGGTGATGAAATTAATGTATTCTCTGCATTAGGACTACAGGAAGCACAGAAAAAAGCAGCAGCATTCAAGTTTATGAGGTTGTTTTCTCTTGACTGCTTGCTGCCAAAGAAGCTAGTTGCCAAATAAATGCTGGAAATCTAGATGCTCTATATTAATTGGTAATGAACTTGCAAGCGAGTCTCCTGTTACCTCTAATAAACATCTTTTCTTGTCCATTTTTCATCTTCAAAAGCATTTATTGGTGCTTCATAAACACAAACTGATAGATCAAACACCAGAGGCAATGCAAATGAATATAAATGATGTGAAAACAGGGAATTAGTTTCTTTTAATCTTTGGCACTATCTCTAATATTAGATGCCTAAGCATTTTAAGTCAGTGTGCATCATTTAAATTATGGTCATTAAAATGTGTTCAGTAATTCTGAAAAGCATAACTAAAGGTAACTATTTACTATTAAATTCATTTAATGATTAGACTTTATTAGGCCTTAGAAAGCACACAGGGCATCAGGGAGATTTATTTATAGACTCAATGCCAAAGTTTCTGAGAAGCAGCCATAAAATTACAAAGCCACTTCCCAACAATTTGTGTTAAAAAGGAAATGTTGCTTATTCAAGCTGGAAGGCAGCTGTGGGGAGAAGAACTTGGAGTCCTGGTAGAGAAATTCACTATGAGCCAGCAGTGGTAGCCAAGAAGACCAATGGTCTCCTGGGGGAATTAGTAAGAGTGTGTCCAGCAGCTCAAGGGAGGTTCTCCTCCCTCTCTGCTCTGGTGAGGCCACACTGGGAGTACTGGGCCCAGTTCTGGGCTCCCCAGTTTAAGAGAGACAAGGAGCTACTGGAGAGAGTCCAGTGGGGGCTACAGAGATGCTGAGGGGCTGGAGCATCTCTGTGCTGAAAGGCTGAGCCCTGGGGTTGTTCAGCTGGAGAGGAGCAGCCTGAGAGTGGAGCTGAGCAATGCTGAGCAAGAGATAAAGGGCCCCAGGGGCCAAACTCTGGTCAGGTGGAGCAAGCTGCACTTAGAACAAATACAAATATTTTGTTTGCTTTTATGTATTATCAGTGGAGTTTTGTTTGGAAGCAACATTTTGGGTTTTTAAATGGGCGATTTTTCTCTCTCAAACTGATCATTTTATAGTCCTCTAATATACCTCTCCCCAAACTCTACTACCACTGAAGTTTTAGCCAAAAATAAGCATAATTTCAAGTAGAACCCATTCCTCTTTGCTTTTGGAAGCCAAATGTGTTTAGAAGCCAGCAGAGGCTGGAAGCATGGCAGTGTTGGGTCAGGGTGAAGGGTGTGGGAAGTGACACAATGAAGTGACATCCATAGAGATGGACACACACACACACACACACACACACACCCAGCTCCCTACCCCACACCAAGACACCTCCTCTCCTCCCAGCTTTCTAAAGTGCACACCTTTGTCTGAACATGACAGCTGGGTCCATGTTTGCTGAGGTCATTCTGACAACTTGGCGAATTTCTTTGGCGATCATCCGGAGTTTCTCAAAGTTCACCAGTCCATCCACTTTGGAATCATTTCCTGCATGATTGGAACACACACACAGAGGAAAAAAAGGAAAAAAGAGGGTAAGGAAGACTTTCTGAATGGGCAATGTGTTGCTGAGTTGCCCATATTCTTCTTCTTCCCACCCCGACCCTCCGTAGTGAAGCTGCTTTAGTTAGAACAGCAGGAAAATGGGAATTTCTGGGAAAAGCCAAGTGAGAATCAGGCCACTCAGACTCCCCTGGGCTGATTTTCTTTATCTATCCCTAAAGCAATGAGTATTAGGAGGAGGAAGAAGTAAGAAGTGACCTGTGCCCAAATTCTTTGGCACAGATGTTCAAACAAAACAGAATGCTGAAGTCCTTCTCTGGAGACTTTCCATCCCCACCTGGATCTGTTCCCGTGTGGGCTGCCCTGGCTGCCCCTGCTGTGGCCAGGGGGGTTGGATTAGATCTCCAGAGGTCCCTTGCAACCCACATCATTCCATGATCAGAATCACCCCAGTGCCAGAAGCAGTTTTGAGGTGTTTGCTGAACCTGCAGAAAGGGTTGGAGCACGTTCAGAGCTCAGCCCCTCACTCCTCTCTGACTTTACCTTCGTGCAGAAACGTGATGTCCTTCTTGACAACAGGGAAGAGTGGAATAATTGGAGGCTGCATGCTCTGGCTGCTGAGGATGTTCCTGTATTTTGCCATGTTTCGGGATGGATCAAAAAGATCTTGAAGGTCTCTGAGGTGTTTTTCATACTTGCTTGGTAACTTCTCCCAGGTGCCTCTGAGCCGAGCTACCGGTGCAAGATTTAACCCACTGCAAGGCAGAGATGCTTCATTAGGAGCTGTTAATAGAATCATTAGCTCTAATGAGGTTGTAAAGGGGTGAGGTTTGTGTTTAGGACACAAACCAGCTTTCAGAAGGGTGAGGGTAAAGCTGGGTGAGGGGCAGGCTGCAAGGTCACCACCACAAACCTCTGCTGGTCTCTCCTGTGGGAGGAGGGAAGGGTGAAAAGCTCCCCACTCAGCCTGCCAAAGCCATCACTGTAGCACACTACTGCAGTCTGACAACAACTGCTTCTCTCCTGTGGGGATGTGCACCCCAAAAAAAGGTGGAAAAGAGGTGGATAGGTGGTGACAGCAACAAGAGAGCAGAGCAGAGCTCAGCCCAGGCAGGAGTGGCCAGACTCGAGAGGAGCATCTGCAAATGAGCAGCAGGACTGAAAATGAGGAGCAGCAGACAGGCTAAACCTCATTATTCTGCTCTCACTCTCATTAAATAAAGATATATTCAGGATTAGTTAGATGCAATACAAAACAAAAAGCTAAAAATTCAATGTATCCATCCTCTAGACCCTAATTTGTCACTAGCTTTGCTCAAGAGATTCTGCAAAGTCAGAGCCACCCAGGGAAGAGATTCCAGCACCATCAATAAATCCAGAAAAACACAATTATTAAGTGTGCTACTTGAATATATTTTTTTTTTCCCCATTTTGGAAGCTTCAAAAAACTTCCTTTGCACTTAGGCCTTGTTTGGGTTTGGTCGTTTTCTTGTTTGAATTTTTGTTTGCTGTTTTTTTATTATTATTTTTCAATTTATTTGGGGTTTTTTTGTTTGGGTTTGGTTGGTTGTTAGAGATTTCTCTCCATGCTGTTGTCAGACCACAAACCAAAGCTTCTCTCATGTGAAAAATCAAGCACATGCCACCCAACAGCTCCTCTTTCCCTTGCTACATGACAGTGGTTTTGCTCCTATAGCATGAAACATATGGCACTGTATTGACAGGCAGGGCAAGGAGAGGCAAGAAACAGATCCCCTGTGCCCACAGAAACATAGTCCTTTGGAAACAGGGTAAAACAAAAGCTAATTTGTCTTTTTTTTTTTTTTCTAATTATTATTTTGACCAAAGATCAGACAGAAGTGGGAAGCAGAACGAGTCATTTCTCCACCTACAATAAAGCTGGGAGCAGAACAGAGGAATTAGAGTCAATATCCAGCTGTTTTCACCATGCAATAAGTAGCCACAGCCCCTATGGCTGCCCAGCATCCGTTAAGGAAATTCATTAATTCTTTAATGGATGACTAAACAGAAGCCAGAACCATTTGATAAACTGGCCTGACATGGAAAAATATTCTTTTCAAATGGTATTTTCAAAGCTGGTGCTGGGATCCAGCATGAATCCAGATCTGTGGCTGATGAATCACTGTGCCTATTTTTTTTTCCTTTTTTTTTTCTTTATTTTCTTATTTTCTTTTCTTTTTTAAGTAAAACCTGGGTGGAAGATTATTGCCAATAAGGAAAATGCTGAACTCACTGTTCAAGCAGCAGCATCTAGTATAAATCAGAAGAGAAACCCTAAATGTGCTAAGAAATAGGGGGAAAAAAAATAAATAGAGAAGCAAGCAGATAACAGGGAAGAATGAAAAGGAAAAATCAACTAAACCAAGACTGGTTTGAGGATCTCCTTATAATGAAAGGAAGAAATCTTCTCATCATGGCAGATTTGACTCAGTGCAGCCTCAAAAAGTAACAGTGAGTGAAAAAAACGAGGGGAATCCAGTGCTAGAACTGTGCCAACTGACACCAAATTTCAGGGAGGATTCTCAAGTCCACCAACCAACCCACTTTTGTCCAAATCTCTTTCCCTCCCAGGCAACACTTGGAGAAGAAGCAGTCACATCAACTGCTGCATTGAGACCAAGTCCTGAGGATGGGGAAGGCCAAGCCCACAGGGACAACAGGGCTCTTGGCCCAGCCTGGACAGCTTGGTCATGCCCTCAAACCAACCAGCACCAGCAGTGCTGTCTCCAGGCTCCACCTCTTCCTTTTCTCACCTGTTAGCTCCAGCACAACCCAGGAGCTGCCAGGAGGGGAAGGGTTTTTACCTTATGACAGCAAACATGGAGTTGAAGTTCTTGCACTCTCGGCAGTGCAGGGCGATCTTAATGAAATGCTTGATGATCTTCATCCTCTTCAGCTGGTTGGGCTCTGCTAAAATTTCCATGGCCACCCAGAAGGTCTCTTGGTTGATGACATCCTCAAACTGTTTGAGGTGAGCATTGCCTGTCTTGGAGTCCAGCTTGTAGAGGTCATCGATGTACTCGGTGGGCTCGATGTTGCGGAACAGCTCAAAGTCCCTCATGGAGAGCTGAGTGGCCACCTCAATGGTGCTGAGCTGCAGGAGGGAGATTTGGCTTTCCCTCAGCAGCTCCTGAGCATCCTCATCCGAGCACAAGGTCTCTGTCTCCATGTTGTTCTTGAGGTAATACCTGGTGGAGTTACAAAGAGGAGGTTAGAGATGCTCTTGGAGGTGGTTTGGGGACACACTGAGCTGCTGCTGCTGACAAGCCAGTGGGAGAAGGGACAGAGTAACCTTGTACTTTAGCTGGCATCAAACACCATCATTACTGCAGGAACAACAACAAAAACCCTTTCAGAAGCTGTTCTCATCTACCTCTCTGCTAATATCTGTAGTCCTAATGTGCTGCAGCTTTCACCTTCAGAATAAAGGTCCATTTCCATTTGTAAATCCAGCAGGGAAAGAGCATTTTAAACACACATTAGCCCTGAGAAATCTCTTGCTGATGCATTTCTCCACTTCTCACACAAATTGAGTGTGGTTTCTTAGGCATATTACTCTTCACATAAAGCACAGAGTATTCAGGAAATGAAAAGGTGTCTGGAAAACTCATTTCCATGGTCCCAAGCAGATCACTTTCAGCCATACAAAAGCTGATTCCTTATAAATTCCCTCTGTTGCCTAGCAGACTGAAGAATTCTTTACTTAACAAACTGATATGGATCAGGTCATCAAATAAAATGAAGCACTTAACATTTCAGAACCATTTCTAGCAGTTTACAGAAAAATCTGTTCAGTGCAACATGACATCACTGAGAAATTAACTGCACACCCTTATTGCTGAATTACACGTGGATGGTGTCAGGATAAATGGATTTTTCTTTCATTCTAAGTGTAAGCTGCTATGCAAGTTAGCTGCAAAATTTAGTTGTCATCAAGCAAGCTGGTTGTGGCTGTGGGGAGGGGTGTTTTGGGTGCAGAAGAGAAAGGTGAGGGGAGGGAAATGTAAATTACTGATGTTTATTGTTGGTCTGGTAGCAAAGTGAAACACAGAAAGTTCCACCTCAACAAGAGGAAAAACTTCACTGTGAGAGCCTGGCACAAGCTGCCCAGAGAGGTTGTGGAGTCTCCTTCTCTGGAGGCTTTCCAAACCAACCTGGATCTGCTCCTGTGTGGGCTGCCCTGGGTGCCTCTGCTCTGCCAGGGGGGTTGGATTAGATCTCCAGAAGTCCCTTCCAACCCCCCACCTTTCTATATAGACACCTGTCAATTTTAACCAAGACATCCCTCTCTGATGTGTCTTTTGGATGTTTCATAGAATCCTGGCAATGGCTGGGTGGGGAGCTCCAGAGCTCATCCATCCAACCCCTGCTGAGAGCAGGGACATCTCAGCTAGAGCAGGGTGCTCAGAGCCTCCAGGAATGTCTCCAGGGATGGGGTCTCAACCACCTCCCTGGGCACCCTGTGCCAGTGCCCACCACTCTGCTGGGAAAGAACTTCTGCCTTAGTTCTCATCTCCATCCACTCATTTCAAACCATTCCCCTTGAAATTTTGCCCCAAGCAAATCCCAATTTACCTTCCATTGAGCTGGATCCTGTCGGCCAGTTTGGAGAACTGGTCTGGGAGCCTCCTCTGTTTGATGACTCCCTCGGGGCTGACAGACACTTCACAGAGGGAATAAGTCTCTGGAGACCCTGTGAGGTTGAACTCATGGACAGCATGGCTCACCACCTCCTTTGCTGTAGTGTCTTTGCTGATGATGATGTAGCAGCTCTGCTGATCTGCTTTGAAAACTCTGATCACTTGGTCTGGAATATCTAAAATAGAGGGAAGCCTTTAATAGAGGAAGTTGCTCTCTCCTTGGGAAGACAGGAGGTCATTTACTGTCTCATTTGACAGCCAGAAAACAAACAAAACAGCAAGCAAGAAAATAAATAAAAGCCATGCTGGGCTAGATAAATATTCATTAAATATTCACTTAGTTCCTTCAACTTTGAGAAGCAAAAAAAGAGGATTCTCCTCCCCTCTTGCATCTCCACAACTCAATTACTTCATCACCTCCCCTGACCACCAGTGAAGTATGAGACATCCTGATGTATTCCCAAGCCTTGCAGTGTCCTGCTCGTGTCCCAGACTTTGGCAGCATCTATTCCTTCCCTGGCACCAGTGCCCAGGCTGGAGGCACGTGCCAGGGCACCCTTCCCAGGGACACAAGGAGAAAGGGGATTTGGTTGCTGTGGAACTAGCTGCACATTGTTTTGTGCTCCCTCTGTCACCCTGAAGGAGCTAAGCTGCTGCCAGCAGTTAATTCTCTGGCTGGGGTATTTATTTATAGCACGTTTTATGTATTATAAATGCATCTGAGAGGAGCTTTATCCCACACAGCCCAGAGCAGGAAATAAGTATCTGAAGAAACACACGTTTCATCTACAGCTTGATGACTGGAAAGAATTCCCTCTGTTAGTTATTACAGAAGGCTTGTTTTCCAAAATAAAACTGTTGAGGGGGGAAGTCAAGAGTCAAGAATGCTCACTAATGTGAAACTCAGGGAAGCACAGACTTCAACTGGGAAGACCAAACCCTCCAAAGTTTTCTGCAGCCCTGAGGAGGGGGAAGCTCTGGCTGAGTCCCCAGCCACATCTCCAGAGCCCATGGCCAGTCCAAAACCACCTTGGAGGCAGATGTGCCAGTGACTCCCCCAGGGGGAGCTGGGAAGGGCTGTTATGACAGCAGCAGCTCTCCACTGCTCTTGCTGTTATCTGAGCAGCCTTGAATCACCTCAGAGATAAAGGGCAACCCTAGGGATGGAGGGATGTGACCTGCCAGCCAAGGGGTGCCCCTGGAGCAGCAGGGAGGGATTGACCAAGTCTGTCTGAACCAGCTGGCACATTTGGAACACACTCAAGGGTTAAACCCCAAAGCTGAAATGTAGTTTGGGAGATGAAAAAAGACAATAACAAATAAATATAGCACTAGAATGCCCATGCAACCAAAACTTAATGTAACTTGAGGGACAGTTCTATTACAAGCACATGTCTGTCCTCACAGTCTTGGCTTTTAAGCAGAAAAGCATCAATGAGAATTATTTTCTTATGCATTACTCATCTGGTGGTGACAATACAAACCAGGCTTTGAGTTTTGCATGCACATCATTTTAATTCTACGTAGCCCAACTGAAGAACAAACTCAATCTCAAAGCTTCAGTTTCTATCAGAGGGATGGAAGAAACCTCAGGCCTTTCAAGCAAGGTCACAGAGAAGCAAAGTAACCTGCTGAAGGTCACTCAAGGGTGTTGGGGGCAATAAAATGCAGGTCTCAGGCTCAGGACAGCTCTGAGAACTGGAGGTTTGGTTTATTTCAGGGAAGATTACAAGGATTACATGGCACAGGACAATCCAATGCCCTAAGAGCAGGAACTATGTCAAGGCAATGACTGAAAGAGTTAAATTGACCAGGCAAGCCATGCAATATTAAGGTTTACAGGATGCTAGACAGCAGGATACTTACAGTAAAACCCAACAGCTGCAGGCAGCAAAAGAAAGAAAAACAAAACAAAACTGTGTCAACAGCAAATCAAGATTCAGATGTTTCAAAAGAAAACAACTTATCAAGTGGATGCAGTTCACTGTCAGGGCTGTTTTGGTTTTCTTTGCCATTTCAAATGGCAGTGTATTTGTTAAAGCAAACTTGAAGTAACAGAAGGAAGGACTAGTTATCAACATCTCATATTGTATGTATATTAAATATATTAGATGTCTATTAAATGTATATTAACTGCATATGTCTATTAAATGTATATTAAATGCATATTATATGTATATTAAATGTGTATTATGGGGATATTAAATGTATAATGTTAAATGGAGATTCTTGGGAGACTCTCATGCAGACAAGAACCTGGATTTGCAGCAAAACCAGAACTTATTTGCTATGGATACATCTGTGTACATCCCTTTTAAAGGGGAAAGCTGCAAGTTTCCATCAGCAGAAGTCAGAGCCACAAGGCACTTTACAGAGTAACTTAGTCACAACTGACACTTGAAATGGGGAAACAGGATTCTTGTCATGATTCTTGACATGTTTACAGGCAGCTGCATAACAACAAATGCCTCTTGCAGCCACCCTATAAAAGTATTACTGCAGTAGTAATGATGAAAGTATAGACTAGACATCTTATTTATTCTTTGGGGTTTGTTTTTTCACATATATTGAAATGAATATGTAAAATATTATACATTAATATGACTATGCTGCTACCATGGCAGTCCTACTGTAACCTGGAGATGCTTGGACTTACACTTGGATAATAATACTTGGATAATACTGCTTGAAACACATATTCAGTGATGGATGGACCAGTCAAATCACCAGCAGCACTGGTATGGGGAAGAGATGCCAAGAGAAAGGTGCAGCCAAGGATAATCTGCTTCCACTGGAAAACTCCAGCAAATCAAAGACTCCCAGAGGTGACAAAAATGCCTTTCTTTCTTAAAGGCAACTAAGCATCACATGACAAAAAAGCAGGTAAGAGAGACTGGGGCAGTTTGGATTTTCAGCCAGTTTGGTCCTGTTAAGGTCACAGGATAAACAGGGAACTGTACATGGCATGCTGGTGAAAGCTGTGATTCCCCTTTGTAATCAGCCTGCAAATCACCCCCCTTCTCATCTCAGACTGGGTTGGAAGAGATCTTAAAGATCATCCAGTTCCAACCCCCTGTCCATGGCAGGGACACCTCAGCTTGCTCAGAGCCCCATCCAGCCTGGCCTGAGAAACTGCCAAGGATGGGGCTGCCCCCACCTCTCTGGGCACCCTGGGCCAGGGTCCCCCCACCCTCCTGGGGAAGAAATTCTTCCTCATGGCTGAGCTGAATCCACCCATCTCTAGTTTTAATCCATCCCCTCCAGTCCTGTCACTACCCAACAGCCTCAAAAGTCCCTCCCCAGCTTTCCTGGAACCCCTGCAGATCCTGGAAGCCACCAGAAGTTCTCCAGGCTGAACAACCCCAACTCTCTCAGCCTGTCCTCACAGCAGAGCTGCTCCAGCCAATGCTGCTGGTTTACCTGAGGGGTTAGAGAAATCCAGGATGCTGGTGGTAGGCTGCAGCAGGTCAGGGCTGCTGGATGAGAGTGTTCCTGGGATGGGCATGATGGCCAGGCTGTGTCTGCACTGCCTGGTGCCCACGATGCTGTCGTCCTGTGACTGGCTCACACTGCCATCACTGCAAAGCAAAGGGGGGGGTCTTTAGTTTTGCTCTGGGCATTAAACTCCTCACAGGCATCCTGGGAGGAACAAAACTAAGGAAAACATTGGCATGTGGATGTTTTGATGACTCGTAGTCAAAAGGAAAGATTTCTTTGGAAGTCTTCAAGATATCTGGGTGTCGTTGTGCATTTTGAGGGGCCTGATTTGCTGGGGGTGTTTTAACATCACACCCAACACCAATGGCTGGAGATCCTGAGCCACTGAAATCATCCCATTCCTAAGGAACAATTCCTTTTGACCACAAGAATCTGACAAACCTGAAGAGCTTTGGAGGCAAGATGCTGAAGCGGGTCTTGTCCAAAATCTTCCTGATCCTGTTTCTCCCACCAGACACAGTGTTGGCTTTCAGCTTCTTGTTTCCTTTTTCCCTGGGAAACATCTGTTCCACATCTCCAGGCATATCTGGGATGGAGTAACGGTTGTTTTTCTTCTCTGCAATTTTTGGGATATGTGGAATTCCATTCTTCTCTTGTCCTATCCTGCAGAGCAGCTCCTTAAACACTGCAAGGGAAGACAGACATTGTGATTTGCTCTCTGCACACTTAAAACTTCACAGGGAATTCTCTCTCCTCAAACCTTTTGTTTCCCACACCCCTGCAGAAAAAGTGAAGCAGAGAGTTACAAACCAGGCAACACACTGCATTTTGACTTTGATTCTAATGGGTGTGGAGCTTTTCCCATTGAAGTTTGGCTTTTGATTACCCTGGCAGAAAGAGTAACCCTTAAAGGGTCAGTAAAAACAATCATTCTACAAGCAAATTCTCCCAGCTGCTTTTGAAATGAGCACACAGCACAGCAAAATAGCATTTAAATCAGAAACTCAGGGAAAATGCAGAGGTGCACAGAGCAAATTACTCAGGTTGTCCCTATGAGCAAAGCAACCAGGACTTTCTGTATATATGTATTTTTATATATTTCAATATATATCCTTTTCTATACAGCCAAATTCCATATTTCTAATAAAGTTTAAGGCTACAGGCTTTCATGGTCTAGATTCAAATATAAGAAGAGGAATTGCTCCCTGCCAGCAGCAGCACAAGGCACTTGGCACTCAATTAAAAAGATGGGATAAGAAGTATCACGGTTGAAAAAAAAGCTTCAAGACATGAATTCATTAAAATTTATCAGAGAAATCACCTCAAAATGATATCAGAGAGCAGGAAGAGATTAGAATCCACTTGTAATAGTTATGTTGCTTCCATTTCTAATAGAGATGAACAATCTCTCACTGCCTCAGTTACAGCTCTGCTGTCTTTTATCTCCTTGCACAGGCCCACTGGTTACCCTGGTGGTTTGATGCTTTTTTTGGCATTATGCTAATAAAAGCTGCTAGGACCTTGAAACTTTTTACCTGCACAGTGAGAAAATAATCACTGGAAAGAAAAATCAAGAGTGAACAAGGGCAGGTAAGAAGGGCAGGTGAGTGGAGGAGAAAAATAAGAACAAGAAACAGTCTCAGCTACAAGCAGAAGCTGCTGTGCACAGTGAAGTTGTTTCTGTAGCTATGGTTATTCTGCTGCCTCAACAGGATTAGGGGGAAAAGAACAGAGAGGCTGAGATTTTTCAAGAGGTATTTGTGTGTTTTAGATTCACAGTGACAATTAAAAGCCAATATTTACATGTCACAGAGTGTTTTCTATTGATTTCCATTTCACATTTATTTCTGTTTTACCCTGCCATTCTTACAGCCACAACAAAAAGGGTTTGGTTGGGTTTTTTTTTTTTTCCATTTCTGCTGTTTCTTGGCAAAAATATTTTGGCCCTGATCCCTTGGCTCTGCTTCAGCCCTCTTGCAGGAAGGGACAGTAAAGCTGCTTAAACAGGCATGTGAGGATTTCTCAGGGAGTAGAGAGCTGGCTCTGAGCCACTCAACGTGCAGCCCTTGGCACAGGAGAACTCATCCAAACAAAACAAGGCCCAGTGAGGAGACTTGGGCACAACTTTTCACTCCTAGAGCAAAGCTGGGAGGAAAAGGTGGAATGACATTGCACTTCTAAAGCCAGAAAAAAACCCAATAAACCCAGGGTTTTTCTTCACATCCACAAAAATCCCTCATCTGTCAAGTCTACTCACCAAATATGTTTGTTTTTACAGTAATGGAGAGATGAGTGTTGTTCCTTAAGATTTCCAGAGCTTTTACAAAGGTAATGTTCTCAAAATTCTGTCCATTTACTTCCATTATCTACAAGAAGAAATCAAAATGGGACTATTAGGAGAACTGTTTAGGACAGACTTCCAAATCCAAAGTGAGAATACAGGCAACAGTAAACACCTTCCAGAAGTCACCACATCATCTTTACAGCAGTTGCAGAATGAAAACCTTTTATTGACATGAAAACCTCTGAATTCCTTGTAAAATAACTATTTTAATTGTGTCAGTGAAGTTCTATCCTGTAACAAGCCAGGATCTCAATTTCTACCTGACAGATGCTTTAACCAGATTTATTCCCTGGGATAACAATATTCTTGCAATTAGGAACTGCACCCAAATCACACCCAGGAACCATAAAACTGGTATCACATCCAAGTCTGGATCTTCACTTGGTGTGAACTGCCACTGCTCCAGCAGCCTCAGAGAACTGGGGTGAATCAAACCAAGCTGCTGGCTTCAACTTCACCTTATCTACAATCAGTTTCCTGAAATAACCACAAATCACTTTCTTCTCCTACTCAGTTTTTTAAATAATACTTTTTTAAGCTATTTAATAGACACCCATTTAACACAGGTGAACTGCAGCTGAACTGTGGGATTCACAATAAAACAGTGGCCAGTTTTTTGCTTTTAGTAAGCAGCTTAATGGTTTTGTTGGGAGCACTGCAGCTGGTACATTAGAATATTTTAAATGAGCTTTATTCTTTTTACCTGATCACCACGTTTGAGTCCAGCTTCTGCTGCTTTACTGCCCATTTCCACTGTCTCCACAAAAATCCCAAAACCCTTGTCACTTCCTCCAAGGAGGCTGAAGAACAGTGGAGAATCTCTGGAAGGTTTTTGCAGGGTAATTTGTCTCCATTTTGCTTTGGCAGCACAGGCAATGTTCAGCAGTCTGAGATGTCCTTTCATTTTCTGTCACACAGAAGACACAAAATGAAGCATAATGTTTCTTTTCCCAGAAATGGAAAAACAGTTGTGAAACAACAAAAAAAAACCATCCCAAGTGCCAGAAAAAGGACTTTTGATGCCATGTATCTAAATATTACCAAACAAATCTTTTTTGATAAATGTAAAATAAAGAATCAATTGTCATATGTACTACTGAATATGGGCTTTATAGTGAAATATCTACTTAAGAATAATTAAATCCATGTTAAAAACCATCTATTAACTGTTAGGTTTATAGATTTCCATGTGTTAGTGGTAATGAGAAGTTGTGCTATGAGGAGTATGAGTGTCACTCCTTTTGGCTCCTACCGTGTCTTCCAAGTTCTTCTCAAATTCTTCCAGGAATCTAGTCATGGCAGGATCTCCTTCAAAGTCATTAAAATGATTGTTCACCCACAATAAAACCACTCTGGTCACCTATAAAATAATAATAAAAAAAAAAGTTTGTGGAAACAGATGAAAAATATTTCAAAATATATATATAAATAAAAGAAAATAATTNCTTATAAAATATTTATATAAAATTTTATATATATTGATATATATCAATACCTTATATCTTATAATATCTTGTATCTTATCATATATATATCAATCTTATATTGACATAAGTTGCTATAAAGCAGCTGAGGCATAATCCTAGTTTATCAGCAACACAAAGAGGAATCAATTTAGAGATCATTTAACCAAAATATTAATCTCTTAGACTCAAACCAACCTTATCCCTGAGGCTGTCCACTGTGAACCATTCCAAGAGTTTATTTCCAACTTCCAGAGGGCTTGTGAGGAATGTTCTGTATGTCAGAAGGAAATCTTCAATGTAGGTTGGATCCACAATTGAATGTTCTTCTATTAAGTGCATGATGAGTCTCTCAGGTGTAGCCTTAAAAATTAATGCAAGAAATAACTGGTATCTCTCATCACTACCCCTCTCTGGAGAGCATCTTAACACGAATCCATCTGAACAGCATAGTCCCTTTCCAAACCTCACTCACACTCAGGAGAAAACACAATAATTTTTAAATCAAATGTTTATATTTTTAAATCAAATGTGTTTAAATCAAATGTTCATGCTCCTCTCAGCCCAAATGTTTTGCACTAGTAATACCTGGCTATAACAATTCATAACTCCTCTTAATTTTACTTCTAATCAACAGTTTAAGTTCTTGCAGGTGACAAAACACAGGTCAACACACAAAGATGCACAAAGGGTGAGTCCAAATCTCAACAGATGTGCTGAGCAGGTCTAATTTTATTAAAAGGGAGATGGAAGTATATTTGTAAATAATATAAATTGCTTTCATCTTTTTTTTTCTTGAACTGATAAAAAACTGAATGTGTGTTCTAGATTCAAACCAAAATTCTGTTTCTTTACTAATAAAGGTTTAATAAATTGAATGGAAAGCAGAGAAAGAAATTCACCTTAATAACTATGTGTCCTTTCCTGGTTCCACTACGATCCAGCTCCCTGTGCTCCTTCACCATAACAATTTCTCCTTCCTCCTCCACTTTATGGGTGTTCTTCTCCACGTGGTTCAGAATCCTCCAGTAGTCTTGCTGGGCTATGCACACAAACTGCCCCCCAGACAACATGGGATTGTTAATAAACAACCATAAGATGAATAAATCCCCATCTCTGAGCTGCTCTGACAACAGCAACTGGGTACCAACCCCACTCAGCTCTGCCCAGCCTCAAAAGAGACAGAAATGAGGTGACAACTAGAGCTGCTCACCTTCTCACATCCCCAAAGGATGTTCAGATGGACTAAACAGCTACAGGACAAAGGTTGGAAGGTGGAAAGGGATGTTTTCTATTTATCTGCTTTATTTCATGTTGATCTCACACAGAGCAGGGTTGGGGTGGCCTAAACTTATTTCAGCACAAAGCAGAAGTCCACACTGTGTGAAATAAACCTTAGAATGATAGAATGGTGGGGGCTGGAAGGACCTCTGGAGATCAAGTCCAACCCCCCTGCCAATCTCTGCCACTGAAGAGTTTACAACTAACCCAACATGGACAGAGCCCTTGACTCACAAAGTACCAACCTCCTTTTTCCTGCTCCTGGAATAAAAATCATGCCTTAAGGTGAAAGTTGTCTGTGTGCCTTAAGATGAAACTAGTCTGCTTTCTTTTATTCAGTGCTTAAAAGCAGGAGGTAGCTGCACAGAGCTGTCATCTTACCTGACAGTCATCTACTTTGGTTCTGACCACTCCATTCATGTACTGCTTGTCCAGAGAGGGAGTAATCCCAAAACTATTTCCCATACACAGACTCTCACTCTTGCCATCAGGATAGCTGATTTCCACTGTGCCATTCAAAATCACATACCAGGAGTCGAGCTGGAGGAAGTAAAAAAACCACAGAAGTTTACAAGTGAAGCTAATTCAACAATTTTTCTGAGCTGTGGCAGTGCTCTTATCTCAGAAAGGCTCGTTCTTGCAGCTTCCAGTTTGTCACCACCACAGTTTAATTGAGGGAAAAAAAATGTGCCCTGGGAGGCAAGCAATAAAAACCAAGTGAAACAAGAGTGCTTTTCAGCATTCTTCATTCATTCCAGAACTCATTCAGCAGAGAGGAATGCTGATGAATAGATTGCTTTTTTTAATCAGTGGGCTAATTGCTGCAATGTTTTGCTACCATTCAGTGAGAGTGAAGACTCAGCCCCTGGGTACCTGTTTGGTCAGTCCCAGAGACAAGGGTCTACCCAGTTCTCTTGGAGGGGTGACCTCCTAGGGCCATTCCTTGTTGTCCTGATCCAGGGACAGAGATTTCAAGAGAGTGATTCAGAGCAGCTCTGTTGGGAGCCTGTTCCCCGACTCATTTAGTCATTCATGTTCTAATCCCTACACTGCTGGGCAAGGATACCTCTTCCATGTCAGTATTTTAGCAAACTCCATCCCAAGGGGAGTACCAATGGAAACAACTCATTTTCCTATGCCAGAAATAAGCTTTGAAATAAACTCTGAGATGTTAGCATGTTTCTGATGACACCACCACTGATGTTGGCATGTTTCTGGTGACACCACCAGAAGAATTCTCTAGCTTTCAGGTTAGAGACTTTCCAGCCCTCCTCCCTCCCCCCCCAGTGCCCTTGCTAACCCACCACCTGTAGCCCTCTAAGTGTGTTGTGAGGAGTAACTTACTTCTTGGCCATCTTCAAGGATGATGGCTCCTGCTTGCTCTACCACTTCAAATATCATCACAGAGCAGAGTTCTCTTCTCACAGACATGGTCATGTTTGCAAAGGCAGGGAGTTGATGCATAAATTCCAATAATTGCTCTGTTAGACACAGGAAACATTGGGTATGAAGAGTGCCAGGCCTCAGGGTTCCTTAGCTACCTCACCCTCCCCAGGTACATTAAAGCTCAGTTAAATTCATGGCAATGTCACTCAGCAGAGCTACAATTCCCATTAGTGCCTGTGGCTAAATGAGCCCAATGTGCACTTTGTCATCAGCAACCAGAACGTGGCTCTGTGCTCTTGGTGGTGTTCTGATTGACTCTCAGGGCAGCAGTCTCACTAGAGTGCAAAAGCACTTCAAGCTCCCAAAACATTTAGCAAGATGAAAACCACCTTTCCAGCCCAGTAATTAGAAGCTTGATAGGAGCGTACACTGATTTTTCCAGTGTTTGGAGCACCACTGTCAAGTGCAACACAAGGCAAATCTGACCATTAAAACTAATGCCAATTTCCAGTTAAACACTGCAGCAAATGCTTTTCATCTTGAATGCTGCAGTTTGCAATTTAAGACATCTCAGCTGCAGCAATGGCACCTTCTGTTTGCCATTTAACAGCCAATTCAACAGGTACAGGCAGTCAAGGCTACCTTGCTCCCTCCCTTGTATCAGCACATACCATGACTGGGATGCTTCTTAAGCATCTGGGTTTGGTTTTAATATCTTAAGACTTTTTTTTTTCTCAGAATACTCTCTCAGGAAGAGGAGAATTCATTCTGAGTAAAGGCATCTCCAAAAGCACCATGCATGAGGGTATCCATTTAGCATGAATTCCTTCAAGACTCTGCAGAAATGCTCCTCTCAGAGATGCTGGCATATATTTAAATCCAGATAATAAAGATTTTGGGCTTCTCCCTCCTCACCAATATCATCATCAGTCTTGTCTGCAGGCTCCTTCTCAAGGCACTCTCGGACCACGTCTCGCCCTAGCAGGGGGTCTGAAGTTCTGTCAATATCTTCATCCTCCTCCTCCTCTTCATCTTCAGAGTCTACAGGTGCTTCTGGGAGCCCTGTTAAATCAACGTCTCCCATCTCACTTTCTGTAGCCTAGAAGGAAAACAAGAGTTCAGTGGCTTCAGTTTCATGATGTTTGGCCTTCTCTGGGGTAGTTTATACAATAAAAATGGTGTGAGCAATAATTCCAACTAGAAGCTGCAATAGCTCCCCTTCTGAGCACTGAATAACAGGCTGGCACTGCCTCTATACCCTTGGCACCAAGGAACACTCTGCTACAGGAGTTACAATCACTAGTTCCCAAAGGAAAAAAAAAATCCTGGAGATGTTTGTTCTCTGCCTTCACACCTCTTCCCACCCTGATGAGCCACAGGCAACATAAAGCCATCAAATGCCACTGGTGTGCCAGAGGGAAAATGAAGCAGGATGAGTGTGGCTGCACTGAAAAGCATTTGATCTCATTTTATTTTGGGATTAGAACATGGATTTTAATCCTGGCACAGAGCAAGGAGGACAGGTAGAGTGTAAAACTGGGGTGGGGGAAACACTGACTACTCCCTCCTCCCTGGGCTGCTTCTCATTTACTCCTCCTTGCAAACTTACCAACAGACTGGGGTTTTTTTCCTACAGTTTAAGTGTCTCTCTCTGTATTGTTAAAAAAATAAGAGCAGAAATCCCTTCCACCATGGGTCACCCAAAGGCTGCAGCCACATCTCAGCTGGCAGCAGTAGATGGCCACACTGACACCACACTGAGTGCCACAGGGAGAAGGAGAATTGTCACCACACTGGCACCACAGAGCAGACGCAGGGGAATCATTTGCAGTAATTCCTTATGTAAAGTTTCAATGATGTAATTGCATGAAAATATCTTTACAAACAGATGGAAGGGCAGGGGAAAAAAAAAAAGGTAGTTTCAAGTTTTCAGAGTAGTTGCTCAATCATTTTTTTTTTTCCAGTTTAAGCCAGCATGCAAATCAGTCTTCTGTTCCAAATCAAGAATTCAAACAACAAGATGTGTCACTGAGAAGTAAAAGGCAATTATGTAGAGGCTTGCAGAAAATGGAGTTTATTTCTTTTCTAAGTGAGCACATTTAACAATATTCCGTTTCACTCAAAGAAAACCTTGAGTCCTTGAGGTTTAAAAAAACAAAACTTAACAAAACCCATAATGCTGAATAAACTAAGCCATCTAAAAATACTCTGCATGTTCCCAAAACCTCCAAAAAAAAGGATGGGGTTCTCTCCACCCTGACTGAACACTACCAGAGATGGGGAAGCACAGCTTCTCTGGGCAACCTGTATCCTCCTTGTCAAAAAATCCTTCCTAATATTTAATCTCCCTCTTTTCCAGTTAGAAACCATTGCCCCTCATCCTATCACAACAGGTCCTGGTAAAACATCTTTCCTGGAAGCCCCCTTTGAATACTGGAAGGCTGCAATAAGGTCTCCTTGCAGCTCTAGTCCCTTTTCAGCACTCACTGGGAAGTTGTCAGGGAAGATGGAGAACACTCCAGCAACTACATCCTCCAGGACCCTGGGATGCACCTTGTTGGGTCCAGTGGATTTGTGCATGCTCAGGTTCCTCTGGTGGTCTCAAACCTGCTGTTTTCTTTCCAGGAGAAGGAATTTGTTCCCCCAATCCCTGCCTTGAGGTTGAGTACCAGTGAAAATCAAGATAAAAACACTGTAGGTAGCTCAGTCTTCTTTGTATCACTAGTTCTGTTTCAGTGCAGGGGGGAAGGGAGCACATGGTCTGTATCCCTCTCAGGAGAGAGTCCCTGCTTCCACTGGATGCATTTCCACTCTGGTCTCCTGCCTGCCTCACCTCATAAAAACAACCACTGGGTTTCAGTGACTTCATCACAGCAGCCTGCACAGCCTCCATCCTCCTCCATGCTGATCAGCTACCACAGCCCCCAGCTCTCTGACAGCCAAGCAGTGTCTCCTCCTTGCACTAGACAGAAAAATCCTGGAGCTTAGATATCATCTTGGACCCCTGAGCTTGTCCTCATTTGAACAATTAGCCAGCAAACCTAATAAATCAAGATGAAATCATTTAATGCATTTCTTTGAGTAGGGTGAGGACACACAGAGGGTTAAATTCAACTCAAGTGTTTCTTGGAGAGCAGGGTAATGGCACACACAGGGTTAAATCTGTTTCCTATTACATCACTTCACTGGCTCATGGAGCTCACATTAACAGCTTTGGAATTAAGCCCAAGTGCAAATTGTGCTTGGAGAGTCTCAGCAGCACGTGATCAGAGCAGCCTTTTCTTCAAGGACTTTTCTAGCATTTTTTTTTTTCAGCTAAACAGCCCCAGTTTAGATCAACTTTTCCAGGCAGAGGAAGCCAGTGCTAATTCCCACTTGGAGAACCTCAAGCTGACAGATCTGAGGCTGCAAGCTGTATAGCAAAGTGATTCATTGCTGAGGTTATATAGGACAATAAACAACATTTCTCCTCTTGATCAAGAGGTTATCATCTGACCAAGCTCTGACAAGAGTGTTTCAAAGAGGGGGTGCAGCTGTTGACACCCCTGGCAGGTGGGGCAGGATGATGAGATGTCCTCTACACTGGCCTGTGGAATCCAATGCCACAGAACTGGCCCTTGCAAAGTTCTGGTGGCAGACAGGTGTGTTCCACTGCAGTGTGTGTGTGTCAGAAACTTGTGCTGATAGGAAAAAAAGATGAAGTATGGCTCATGTGAAAGATTTCCTGAGCTGGAATGGCTCCATATCATAATGTGTTTTAATGCTCATGACTCCTGCTGTGACCTGCTAGTAAAAGCCACTTGTTTTGTTTTTTGCTCTCCCCTCCTGTCAATTCTGTCAGGGGAAAAACATCAAAGCTTTTTTTTTTTTTCCTGCCAGAATTGACAGAAAACCCCTCAGCAAAGCCCACTCCCTGATGCATATTTTATAGATAATCCATTTTAATATCAAAACCTTCACCACAACTGGAGTTATTGCTGGGTAATAATGCTGCTGCCCACAGACAGCTTATGATGTCAAAATAATCAATGAAAAATTCTGGAACAAAGAAGAAGAAAGGAGAAACTTTAAGCAAAAAGGAGAAACTTTAAGCACACCAGTGAGAGAACAGGGAAAACCAGACAGAAATTGGTTGGTCATGAAGAGAACAGCACTGAAAACTATGAGTACAGGCAACTAAGAGTAAAGGTGAGACCCTCCCCAATTACACCTAGAGGTGGGATCTGGGCACTCCCTGTGTTATCCTGCCTGCCCTGGGAGAGGCCAAAGAAAGATGTCTGCACTCTAGCATCTGTTGAACTATTTTTCCCTGAGGATACCCAACACAGGTCAAAGCAGCTGCAGAATCCTGTGTTTCAACTTCTGTGGAACCACAAAGCTTCCCTGACTTCTGTCTAAACTCTATGGTTCTGAAACTAGGCAAACTGTCACAGTTGGCTTGAGTGAAAAAATCAAATAAAAGAAAAAAATCCACTTGAAGCAAAATAAAGAAGTTGCTTTAAAAATTGTAGGGATAAAAAAAAGAAAAATAGTTCTTACATTTGGTTATTTTAACAGAAAAATTCAGAAAGCTCCAACAGGGAGCAGTAATGGTACAGGAGAGATAAATAAACACCTTCCTAGCCTTCTTTTGCTCAGTTTCTGTAATGAAGTGAGGGTTTAATTCCATGTGCTCACAGCAGGGCTTACAGGCAGGGCTCCTTTTCTGCTGATCTCACCTTAAGCTTTATGTTCATCATTTCCTGCTTAACATCCTTGGTCTGAGAAGCAGCTGGAACAAGCAAATCCTCATTTCAACACTATCTGTGAATATTGTGTACCAAACAGGAACTGAAACCCCTTCCAAAGCTTAAGAAGAACATGGTTTCATCCTCTGCTTCTCCCATTCCTATCATATTTTCCTATTGTGGAGTGATGTTGGCAGTGCTTGGGAGTAAAAATTCATGTGAAGATGCCATTAATTCCAAAGGTCACGTTGAGGCTACAGTAGTCCAAATGATTCCAAAATGCTCTCCCCCTGCTGACATTAATGCTGCTCCTGGAAAGCCTGGCATGGAACAGACACAAAGCTGACTGCAAAAACAAAGCCTCATTTTCCAGCTATGTTAGGCAAAGCTGTATTTGAATGTGCCACAAATGCTTTCAGCTACTGAGCCAACGTGTTGTGCTCCAAATCCAAGTTTATTGTGTATCACAGAGCTGCTCTGACTTCAGGTGATGAGGGGAACACTTCTAGTTTTCTTTCTGATGTGCAAATGTGTCTGTGCTGAGGCATCACTGCAGGAGAACACAAATACTGGGTCTGGATGTTGTGACCATGGGGCATGTAGAGGAGACTCCTCACTCTCCACAGCACTTAACAGGCCAGTGCAGAGAGGCTGGTGCTGGGCTCTGCTCACAGGCAGTGACAGACCCAGAGGGGATGGATTCAGCTGCTCCAGGGGAGGGGCAGACTGGGACTGGGGAAAAATTGTCACTGAAGAGCAGCCAGAGCCTGGCACAGGCTGCCCAGGGAGGGGGGTTGAGTCCCCATCCATCCCTGGGTGTGTTTGGATGTGGGTTTGAGGACCATGGCTTAGGGTGTGTAGAGTAGGGTGAATGGTTGGACTTCATCCCAAGGGGCTTTTTCAACCTGAAGTTTGATATCTGAGCCAGATATCAAATCCTCATTAAACAACAAAAATAAGGGCAAAAACCCCTGTGGGTTGTTGGGGTCCCTCCCAGCTCATGACGTGTGTGCTGCACATCTTATCTTCACCCACAGCTTGACTCTCCAACACTATCTTTTGGGATTAACAGCCCAGCTGCAATCACTCCTGGCTGTAATATCATCTTGGAAGATCTCTCCTGAGCCTGACAGTGGTGACCTGCCTCAGTCATCACCCTGGGGATTCTCAGCAAGAGTTACAGATGTCCAGGTTGGATGTGCAAACAGCCATGGTCACGTCACTAAACAGGAGATTCCTTCCTGAAGGGTCCTCACTCCTCAAAATTGAAAAGAAAATCTGCAGTGATTTCCAAATTAATAATGTCTCAGGCTATAAAAGTGCATTTCAGCACTATTTATTTGCTGCATGAAAATACCCTAACCCATTATTTCTTTTATCTATGTGATTTTTACTTGCTTAGCAATTACACTCTTTTGGCATCTTCTGGAGAGCAGACAGAAGGCATTTGAAATGCAATTAAGCACACAGGATAAAGAGTACCCACTCATTACTAGAATGATATGTTCCTTATTGATAATATATTTTAAGTGCTTTTCACTTAGAGGAACCTCTCCAAACTGCTCAGGTAGCCAGGCAGGCTGACGAGGGTCAGGAAACCTGCCCATCAGCATCCCAAGCTATCAGATGTTCAAGTACAATACACAGACTGCTTCTGGGGATAATTAAATCAACTCAGTTGACTCAGAAACTAAATAACTAAATAACTAAAGAGATAGGTTGGAGCTGAGGAACATTTTCTTCCCCCTGAGGGTTGTCCAGGGCTGTCCCAGGCTGCCCAGGGGTGGAGTCCCTGTGATCCCTGGAGGGGTTTCCAAGCTGTGGAGCTGTGGTGCTGAGGGCCATGGGGCAGTGGTGCCTTGTCAGTACTGGGGGATGGTTGGATTTGATGATCTTTTCCAACCAGAATGATTGTGTAATTTTTGAGGAGACTCTCTCAGGGATACAAGCTACTCCTGACCTAGCTGGAAGCAACAAATCTCAAGTAGTAGTAAGATAATTGGTTACATGGGACAAAAAAGCCTAGAGAAACTTAGTATTCTGAAAGGATTTTTGCTTTTAATGCCTGATTTTTCAAGTTACTTTGCTGTAGTAGATATATCATTAATCTCCTTCCAGCATAGAAACACTGGCTGGACACAAATATCCAAGGAAGGTTTTGGAAACACAAGAACCCTTCTCATCAAATCAGTTCCATTTCAGAAAAAGATAAAATGATCCTGTAAATCACCAGCTTGGATTCTGAGAAGCCACAGCACACCCTTTGGTGCAAAAAGCAACAAAAAAAGAGCTTTTCAAGAAGCTGGTGACACCTCTGTGTGGCTGTGGAAGTGAAACAAGCAACAGCAGGACAGGCATGAGATCAAGAGGGCAAGTCTTGGATAAAAGGCTGCTTGTGCTGATGTTTTGTCTATGGAATGTTTAGCATCAAGGAAGGAAAAATGAGGAACAAATGTGATTTTACCTGATAAATATCAGAGAGGCTGCTGCTCCCAGAATCACTGGCAATGCTACATCCTGACTGGCTTGAGGGGACGTGAGTCACCTGAGGATGGGGATTGTCTGTCAGATGCATCTTGGTCAGGTCAGCTGGAAGCTGTAAACAAAAGGGATTTGGGGAAAGGCAGGAAAAAAAGAAAGGAAAAGATGATGAGTAAGTCTGGTTTCGTTGTGTCACTTGTGATTCCCACTGATGTTGCCAATCACTACCCAAAGCTGACCATCCTCTGGGCTCTGAACACCAGATTGGCACTTGCAAAGTAGCTCTGTGAAAGGAAAAACCATGGGAGTGTTTTTTACTGTCCTAATGTTTACCCTATTCCAGTTTTTGTATAGGTTTTATTTACAAGTAAAAGGAAATAGAAAATAGCCAAGCTGTGAATTAATAGTTATGTTTGCATGTGTTTGGAAAGGGAGAGATTGATAAACTTCCATAAAGTAAAAAACAAACACAAGCAAAAAAATCCAAAACAAGAAAAAGAAAAAATAACCAAATAAAAACCACACACACACAAAAAAAAAAAAAAACCAAGCCAAAATACAAAGAAAAACCAAACCAAACTTCCAAGCAGTAGGTATAAAATAGCAAACTTGATCCAAATACAAAGGAAACCCAACCCTTTGAAGCCTATGTTTAGCCAAAGTTTTAGAGGCTGAAAGAGAAAAAAAAAATCTATTTTGGGGATAAGAGAAGAGCAAAAAGGTCAAAGCACTCAGCTGACAACTCCATGCAGTGGCCACAAGGTCTGTTTGTGATCTGTCAGCACACACAGCAAGAGCTGATGTACACTGAGATGTGACCTCTTAAATCTCCCAGCTAAAAGACATCTAGAAGTGAAGTAGAGAAGTTGAGGTTTCATTCTGCTCCACAGCATCACCTGGCTGCTTTGAATGTGGGTGTGAATCCACCTCCAGTTTTCCTGTGCCCTGGCCAGAAACCAGTGCCCAGCTACTGATGGGCACGAGGCTGAAGCATCAGAGCATCCCCCAGTGCCAGCAGCCATGCCAACAGATGGGCATGGAGGAGCAAGGTCAGAGCACTGCCTGGCAGGGAGGAGGGCAGCCAGCAGCCAGCTGGTACCTGCTACTGAACTGGGAGGCAGTCCCTGCTGTGCTGGAGGTCACTGGAAGCTCCAGGAGTTTATTCAGTAAAGCATGGAACAAACTGACCTGCATGGATTCATTCCCAGCACCACAGTCCTGCTGCAAGCTCCTCAGCTCAGTCCCATCTGTCTGACCCCTCTAATCCAACACCCAGCTTCAAGTTCAGCTTCAATCAGGTTCTCCTCTGTCCACAAGCAAGTCCCCTGCTGGCTGGGAGAACAGAACCAAGGCAACTCCTCTGAGCTCCTCACTCCCCACATTCAGCACCAGGGGAGACTGAAAAGGGCTCCAGGAAAAGAATGACCTGGAGCAAGAGCAGCACCTCCCAGGAGAACAAGGGCAGGTGGCTGCTCTCCACCACAAACCAGGGCTGCTGGCAGCCCCTCTGGCTCAGGGACACACAGACACAGCCACAGGCAGGGACAGACAGACACAGAATCACATACAGGGACACAAGGACACACAAAGTCACAGACAGGGACACAGACACACACAGGGACACAGACACTGTCACAGACAGAACCACCTCTCCTCAAATCTGAGGGATAGGTTTATTTGAGACAAGTGACTTTTAAAGCATCTCTTGCCCCTCTGCTCCATCTCCCCAAACAAATCACAGCTTCTCTGTGATTTCTGTGATTCTCCCTTTCGTGTGTGGTTTTTATGACCTGATTTTTACCTGAATGACTATTTTTTCTAAGCAGCAGTAGGTGGATGGGGTGTTTCTGGACGTGCTGGTGAAGTTGCCCAAGGGGCTGCAACACTGAACTGAGGGTGAATGACTTGTTACTGGTGATGTTTTGCTGGGAGAACCTTAAGGGTTGTTGTTACAATTGTACCTTGGAAAATGCTATGTTAGGGGGTGAAATTGAAACGAGCAGAGATTTGTCACCATTGCTCAGCTCCCCTCTCAGGCTCCTCTTCTCCAGCTGAGCACCCCCAGGGCTCTCAGCTTTTCCTCACCAGAGATGCTCCAGCCTCTTCATCCTCCCTTGGACTTTCTCCAGCATTTCCCTGTCCCTCTGCAACTGGGGAGCCCAGAACTCTCAGCAGAGGGTTGGACTGGATGAGCATGGAGATCCCTTCCAGCCCAGGTATCTCCATGCCTCTTTCTCCAAGGCTTTTGTCATTCTGACCCCACCTGGAGTACAAGCTCCAGTGGATGATGTTCCCTCCAGAACAGACCATCTCCAGAGGCACAAGCAGAGTGAGTCTGCAGTGACATTTGCTTCCTACGTAAACACCCTTTCCTCTCAGGAGTGAGGTCACACAGAATACCCAGGAATTCAATTACAAGCTAATTTTGGTGATAACAGCATTTGGAGATCCCACATGCCCTGTCCAACAGAGCAGATCACGGGATGTTTGATGGGATGAGCCATCCACTCTTCTGAGAGCCACTCTAAAAACAACTGTTAGCCTGAGGACAACTTGGATTTCTGCTCCCTGGGAAGGTGTTGCTAAAAAATGGGGCTGTGGAAAAGTCAGTAGAGAGAAAAAAGCAACCAAGAGTGAAGTTAAGTAGTAGGAGGGTGAATCTCAGACTTCTTTCTGCTCCCAACTCTTCTCAGGGAGTGGAATCCCATTTTTGGGCACAGGGACCATGCTCTTCAAGCCACTTTCCCTCCATGACAGATCCACTGGTGGTTTTTCCCTCTGAAAAAGCCACATCTGGGCCTTTGTGCCACAGGTTTTGAAAAGAAACATCAGTGTTTCCTGCTCCAGTTTGGAGAGCTGAAAACACAGGCTGAAAAAGCACAGGCCACGTGAATTTGCAAAATACTCTTGACAAATGGACACAAGAGCAAGGAATTTTGTCATCTGTGATCAGAATTTTCTTTCTCTGAGAGTACCAGAAGCTTGGCTGCTGTGTTTCAAGCCAGGGAAAGGACGTGGTTATTAAACACAGCCAGAAACATCCTGCAAGGGGGGCAGTGGCCAGAGGACTCCTCAGCAGAAACCAAATTACAGGAGAAAGCACAGGCTGGGGAATTCTCCTGGTGCAGCAGCCATAACAATTCAGATTGACAGAAAATGAGCAATAAGGGAGAAAAAAAACCCCAAGTTTTGCCTCATAGTTGATCTGCTACTCCTTGATAGCAAAGTTTTCCATCAGTTTTCCCAGGTCCCTGCATGGCTGATCGATCTAGTCTGGACACAGGAGAAGCAGCAGCCTCTGCAGGAACACTCTGTCCTTCCAGAGCCTGGGCAAGCACATTTGCCATCCTTGGTTTCTCAGCCTGGCAGTAACCTTGTGCCTCAGTCACTCTTCTGAGCTGCTGCCAGCAGGAGGAATATTCTGAAACAACACTGGGGTTACTTCCATCCAACACCAGAGGTGTGGGTGCACACCCAGTTCTGCTGTGTCACTGCCAGAACCAATGTGTGCCACTCACCCCGACCCCACTGCTGCATGTCCCTCACCCAACCCAACTGCACCACTCACCCCAACCCAACTACCCTGTGCTCCTCACATGAACCCAACCACACCACTCACCCCAATCCAACCACTCTGCACCACTCTCCCCAACCCAACCACCCTGTGCCCCTCCCATGAACCCAACCACACCACTTACCCCGATCCGACCACCACACACCCCTCACCCCAACCACAGTCCACTACCCAACCACCCAACCACCTCTCTGCACCAGCCAGCTCCCAGCCCAGCACTGCCCCTGTTAAGGGCCATATTTGTTTAGTGCCTGAGGTTTCTCATTAAGGGGTTTCCATTGTCTTAAGCTGGAAGCAATTAAGCATGGGGACATCTGAGCTCTAGGAAATGCTCCTGCTCAGCCTCTGTCACACCCAAGGGGTTTGAGGGCAGCAATTTTCTTCTCAGATGAAGTCCAGACTGTTACAGCCAAATAAAAAAAAGCACATTTCGTTTTAAAACTGCCAAATAAAAACCCAAAACCAAACCACCTGATCAAAGGGCTCAACGGCATCTGAATCCTCTGAACCTTCTGGCAGCTCCCACCTCTTCTTTCTGGTCACTGAATCCTCCCATTCCCTTCATGTGCCTTTTCCTCTTGGCTGCCCTTGATTCAACACCTTTCATACATTGAACACTGGAATTAATTCATCTTGCATCCTCCCCAGCCCATTTTTTGACAGCCCTGCTGGGAGCTTTCCTCTTTATTTTGCAATCTCACCTCCACCTCCAATACCTTCCTGATTTCAGAGAAACCAAACCTGGTGTTTCCCTGCTCCACATCCACTGACAGACTGGGCAGCTCAGCAGCACTATGTGGTTTGTTCATGTGCACAGGATAACTGATTTCTTTAAGTATTTCTAATTTTTCCTTTCCACAGCATCCTGAAGCAAGAGCAGCAGAGCTTTACACCCACTGACAAACAGCCAGTCTCTCACCAAGCAAACCTCTCTCCATCCCACTTTTTGCTCTCAGCCATCCCCTTCATTCCATCTAGAAAAATTAAAAACCCTAATCTCTCAGATGGTTTGGTTTTTTTTTTTTTCCTTGGCAGCAGTAACTCAATTTTAATCATCTCATATATCCTCCCACTAAAATAATGAGAAACCATCAAAACCAACTGGAGTTCTCTCAAGTTATTTTGCAGAATTTTCCTTAGCCTTTTTTCCCCCAGGGATTTCCATACATCAGCTCTGGCTAATACTCACTTTTTACATACAAGCTACAATTCTGCTCTGGTTTCCAAGTGTTTAAAATACACTTGGTGCTGTGTTAATGGAGGAGAAAGTTGCTCCTCTGAGATGCAGAGAGAGACCACTTAGGTCTCCACAGAGAGGGTAAGATGAGCCCTGTGAATTAGCTATGCTGACATCAGTCCTCCACCAACTTAATGCAAACAACAACATTTCCTCCTCCAAGGCCACAGATGCTCCTCCATCAGCACTAAGATTGCTTCAGAGTTCTAAAAATCCCTTTATTTTCCCCCTATTCTTGTTTTTAAACCCAATTGTTGGNGTAACTCAATTTTAATCATCTCATATATCCTCCCACTAAAATAATGAGAAACCATCAAAACCAACTGGAGTTCTCTCAAGTTATTTTGCAGAATTTTCCTTAGCCTTTTTTCCCCCAGGGATTTCCATACATCAGCTCTGGCTAATACTCACTTTTTACATACAAGCTACAATTCTGCTCTGGTTTCCAAGTGTTTAAAATACACTTGGTGCTGTGTTAATGGAGGAGAAAGTTGCTCCTCTGAGATGCAGAGAGAGACCACTTAGGTCTCCACAGAGAGGGTAAGATGAGCCCTGTGAATTAGCTATGCTGACATCAGTCCTCCACCAACTTAATGCAAACAACAACATTTCCTCCTCCAAGGCCACAGATGCTCCACCAGCAGCACTAAGATTGCTTCAGAGTCCTAAAATTCCCCCTTTTTTTTCCCTTGTTTTTAAACCCAATTGTTGGGTCAAATATTCTCCTGACAGGCTCAGGCAAAATCCCATCACCTTGAACAACAGGATGCCAAGGGAAACTATGCAGACTTCAGGTTATTCTCCTTTTTCAAGGCTTTGCCAAACCCCAAACCCCCTCCAGAAGCAACCAACCAGCTACAAATCCCCAACCTCAAAACCTCTAAAAGAATTACAAATCCCCAGGGGCTGTTCCAGGCCTGAGGCAGCCAAGAGCTTCTTGGTGTTCACGGCTCCTACAGCGTGGAGAGAAGAAAATCCTCTCAAGTATTAAGTTTCCTTAGTTACAATAAGGTGACACGAGGACAGAGTTTCCAACTCTGTTCTGGTGTTGCCTTAAACCACACATGTAATGCATTTTTTATTTGCTTTTCAGCTGTCTAAATTATAGATCACTGCTTTGCCTCCACTCACGACAACGTTCAGAGCCTGACACGCAACCATCTCTGCTCTGGAGAAGAAGTGGGGACTCCAGGTTTGGAAATCCACCTGTCAAAAAAAAAAGATGGGATGCTGGACATGGAAATGTATGTCACTGAAGCTCTGACAGCAGCCCAGAAATTCCAAATTACTTGGTTTTTTTCTAAACCTTTTTACAAACCAATTGGTAGCACCTCAGGGTGATGATGGTCCCTCCTCATTTCACTGCAGTGACAAGTCTGACCAGCTCTGGGGATGGAGATGGAAGGAGGAATGAGGCCCTGGGATCCTCCATGTCCAAAAAAAACCCCTCAGAAGCAAACAAAGGAGCTCCAATCTTCTTCCATCTCCAGCCTGGATTCAGAAGGAAATGTGTTTGGGGAAGGCAGGGAAGAATAGGGTGGTGCCCAACGAGGAGAATTGTACCAAAGGGGGTTTAAAGCAAACAAAAGTCTAGGAGGAAAGAAATGAGCAGATCAAGTGCTTGTTTTGCATATTCCAAGCCAAGTTCCCATAAAAACAATACTCCAGGAAAAGGGGTTTTTTTTCTGTTGGCATGCAGTACAGTGTGTACTTGCATTTCACCTCAATGTGCTATACCCTGCAGTGGGAGAAAAGCCAAGTTTTCCCAAGTCAGTGCCCACACAGCTCATGCCAGAACATTTCTATCTCCATCAGCTCTCAGCTAAAAGGACATTTTGAAGTTCTACAGAAAGCATCCTGCAAGTTGTTAGGGAAAACAGGTAACTAAGTGCATGGAATCTCCAAATCCCAGCACAGGGAGTGTTGGAGGGATCCTCTGGAGATGCTCTGGTGCACTGTGCCACTCCACAATGCTGGAAGCTACTGCCATGGGCAGAGAAAGACCAGGAGGGAGAAGAGAAAGTGTCAAAATGGACTGAAAAAAAAAAGGAAAGCAAAGGGTCAGCTGCTGTATTTGCACTGAAAACATTTGAAGTTCTTACTCCTGGGGATACTTTGCCTGTAAGTGCATTAACAAAGACAAGGATGACATCAAATCAAATCAAGGACACACTATCCAAGCTGGTTTTTTTCTTTTGAGGAGCTGAAAATAATCTTTAATTGCATGAAGGTTTCAAGTGAAGATCTTGAGAGATCAAACTGATGCCCTTTAGAATGAGAAGATGATGTTACAGTGGATTTAGTTGCAGATAACCAGAACCTGGGAGACAAGAGCAGAAATAGGAATGGGGCTGAAAAATGACTCCACATCTTCTGCTCTAACCCAAACACCAACTTCCACTGAGCAAATGTACCCAGTGTTTAGCACAATTAGATTTTATCTAACCTGCAGAAAGATAAGAACACAGAAGCCCAGAGAAAATAAATCACTGCCTATTGTCACAGGACAAGCTTAACACACACCTGGGGTCTTCAAGGAAACTGTTTGCCTTCAGGAAAAGAAAAAACAGCATTTTCAAAGCTTAGGTGTTAATTCAACTCCCTTTATTTTCTATTAAAAGCACATTATCTCCAAAAGCATCCCTCTTTAAATATCCTCTGCAGAAACATTCCCCAGTCACTCCCTGTTTTCCATCCTCCTGCTAGAGATGTATGCATTCCAGGCTTGGAAAATTGGTGGGATGTGCATTAAATTTCTCTGACAGGAGAACTAAATCAGTAAGTTTAGAGCTCTCCTCATAGCAACTTCCTAACACATTGCTACTGAAGAGTCTGCTACCAAAGTGCAGCCCAGACAATTTAACAGACACTGGGGGAGGTATGATCAGAATGACAAAGACAATCAGGAGCTTGCTGAGGTATTTTAATTTTTTTCTTTTGCTTTCAAGTATCTTATTAGTGTTGGAGGACTTGAGCTGAAGCTGAATGTCTCTTGCCCTCCCAAACACAAGCAGCCTGTGGAAGAAGATCTCCACAACCCAGTGCAAAGTCCTCCACAGTCCTTCATCTTCCTCCAGAGTCCCAGTGGCTTGAGCTGGGGCTGTTTTGGTCACTGCCCTCCACCCTCCTCACTGCTCAGCACCTTCACCATGGTTGTGTAAGGATCCCTACTCCATCCATCCATCCATCCATCCATCCATCCATCCATCCATCCATCCACCCACCCACCCAAAAACTGCTTTCTCCTGAGGGTCACTCCACAGCCACACAAATTAACCTCCCAGGCCAAGGCTGACCTCCAGAAGTGTTCTACCTTAATGCAATCTTACCTTTCTGATTAGTCAGATGAAATATGACTTCATTTTGCTCTGATTAAATAGATGTATCATTGCCCTGTCACGTTCAGAGCAGCTATAATTACAACTGAGTCAACAGCCCATTTGCTGTTGTCCTACACCAGTTTAAAAGCAACTAATTAAAAAAAAAAAAGATCTGGGGCAGAGATCTACAATATCAAAGAAATTCAGAGTTTTATCACTGAGAAAGCAAATGAGATATCAGATGATCACTGCTCCATGGCAAGAAATGGTTCTGGTTTCAAGATAGTATCATAAAATACTTGACATTTTCAAGTTGAGTTATGACTTGAATATTAAAAACTCCAAAATCAGTGATTATTCTCACAATACACCTGTCACAGAAAGATGTGGTGCAAAGCTCAGCTGAAACCAAAAGGAAACAAGCTCAGCCACAGTTCAGGCATTTAATCCTCTGCACATTTCCTCCTCAGAGCTGCAGAACATCATGGACTGCTCAGTATTATAAAAGTTTGGGGAGGTTTCCAGAGTTTTGGGGGTTTTTGCAGGAGGTCACAGCTGCTTAAAGAACTTTTAGCTATGGAGTGCAAAAAGAGTTAATGGGTTTTCATCAGCCATTGGAAAAGAAAAAAGAAACCTCCCAGTTGAGTTCTGAGTAGAACTGAGTGAATAAAAGGCAGCACTTCACTGGGCACCATCCAGCACAGGGGGCCAAAAACCTCTGCAATTCTTTTCTGGTATTCTTTTAGTGCTGCCAAACCCTCAGCTGAGCACCAGGGGTTCTTGTGGTTTCCCACTTGAGCCCAAGGAGCACTCTCAGCTCCGTGCCAACGTGACTAAGCATTCCCATTTTTCAAGCAATGGTGCACCTTAGACCTCCCTTAGTAAGGGCAGTGCAGTTAAGCCAGGCTTAACTAAACTCAGCCTTTAACATCTACCAGGGAGGAAGGGAGTTGATGCACTTGAGGGACACAAGGTTTCCCAGCAGGGGCTCCAAGGTGAGGAGCTGCAGTTACCTGCTTGAGCCCAGCAGCCTTTGAGGGCAAAGACCTGCAGCTCTGCTTCACCTGATGAGCTGGACTCAGCACCCACAAACCAGCCCAAATCCAGCCACTCATACACCCCAAAGTATTGACACAGGGATTTTGGCAGCATATGGAAACCCTGAAGCCCAGCACCTTCACCCCCTGCACTGGGAGCATCCATTTACACTAAATATATATGGGAGAAGCATCCTGCACAGGGACTCCCCACACCCTCCTGCCTCTCCACACCCTCACATAAGGTCTGTCAAGTTTTTGGGGTTGAAGTCAAGCAGAAACCTCTTGCTCCAGAGTCAATGCTGCATCTCATGATGTCATGATCACAAGGGGTTTGCCCACAGCCTTCAAACCCTGCCAGCTCCTGCACGCAAGAAACTTGCACCAGCTGTATTCTGCAGCCTGCATGGTATAAATAGCAGTGTAAAGCCAGAACTGGGATAAATAATCATAAATACACACCTGGCCTCAGGTTTCAAAGGCAGTTCTCATGTCTCAGGTGGCTGCTATTTGGCAGCAGCATTAATAAAGCACCAGCAACTCGGCTCATTTTCTGACCAAGCAAAAATCTGACAAATAAAGTGTATTTTTGGATGTATTTAAAGGTTTTTCTCTCAATAAATGAGTTTGCCTGAACGTTCTAGCTGTCATTGCCTCCTTGAAAACACACACACACACA
>VYZU01007816.1:7458-17869 GCA_013401355.1 Ceyx cyanopectus
GAATAAAGACATGGAGAGAGCTCATTAAGAATGAATTGCAGACCATAAACATTTGAAACCACTAAGTGTGGAGTTCTATCTGTTATCTAATGACTCAGAAATTATAAAACTAGCAATGACTTTCAGAAAAGGAGTTGACTTTGCAGGAGGTTGTTTGCCATTATAAAAAAAAAAGGTAATTTTTTTTCTAGTTGGGGGAAAAAAAATAAAAATTCTTCATCTTTGTAAATCAGCACAATTTAAGCAACTTCAGCTATACCCCAGAGAGATTTCCTTCTGTATAATTACACATTGTCTCAGATTTAGTAACAAGGATGTTGAAATGGAGGAACTGTATAGAGGAAGAAGGAAGAGACAAGAGGTTCATTTCTTACCGTCTGACTGCGAATGATTAACCTCTTAATCTTTGAGAAGATCTAGCAAGTGCTGAGATCTTCCTAATTAGTGAGAATTTCATTTTCTTCATTTTGATTAAGGTCTAGACCAGTCTTTGCCTGATAAACAAATGATAGTCAAAGAAACAAAGGTGAATTAAATGCACTGGCCAAACTCTGTCTGTTTGGTTTATATGATGTGGCCTCAGCAGAACTACACAGAGCACAGAAGAAGGCAGAGTGTCTGGCACAAGAAACTTATTTTTTAATAATGATACATCTGATGAAAACCATTGCACCAAGCTACCAGGACATTTCTCCAGTCTCCAAAATAGTGTAGAAAGTTTTCCTATATATTGGATTTATACTTTTAAACCACGGGATGAGTTGAGGGAGG
This sequence comes from Ceyx cyanopectus, assembly GCA_013401355.1. Taxonomy (NCBI): domain Eukaryota; kingdom Metazoa; phylum Chordata; class Aves; order Coraciiformes; family Alcedinidae; genus Ceyx; species Ceyx cyanopectus. Next base: position 8,230 of record VYZU01007816.1, read on the forward strand.
ACAAGAGGCAAACAAACAAGTTAAAGAGTGTCATGAGAGAAATCCCTAGGGAAAAACTTAGATGTCTGGGGAGCAGAACTGTAGGGAAAATGGCCATTATATATTGTTGACAGGTTACAGAAAAAGTTATAAAAGCAGATAATTTTCACCTGCCCTAAATTCATTTGGTTTTCAATTTTTCTGCAGATATTAAAATCTTTAATCATAAAATAAGATGTTCTGTGTTAAACAAATAATATAAATATCATTATCTTTAGCTTTTAATCATTCTCTGTTTAAGATTTGGTCCACTCTGTAATAAAAGGTACTTGCAAGTACCTTTTGTCATTCCTTAGCTGTTAAGATGCAAAGTAAAATATTAACAAATGACTTAAAAAAAAAAAAAAAGAAAGAAAGAAAGAAAAAAGTTAGAAGCAGGACTAAATATAAGGTANTGAGGAGCACATACTAATAATAAAATAATGAGTGTTATGGCTTCCCTAAATTCAAATTTTGATGAAAATAAAACTGTCAACCCAAAGTGCCATCCTGCTTTGGTGTAAACAACAAACAATAGGCTCTGGGAGAAGACAGGCAGTGAAGGTGGGACGACTACAGAAAGGTCAACGGTAGAATTAGCTTCCATGCTGTAGGCACAAAGATTTCTCATTTGTGGTGGATGCAGAGATAGCTAAATGCATGCAAGGTCCATTTAATGGATCTGGTTTATAAAATTGGCTGCTACTTTCTGACCAGCGTTTATTTTGATGCTTGAATGACTTACAGTTCTAATTAAAAGCAGCTAGATATCTAACTCAGAGACTATGGATATAGAGAATAGCTCGCCTATGCACACCTCTCATTTGTGCTTGTATGTAATAAGGATACAACTCTGGAGTAGGAGTTATAAGTAATTCAGGTGAGCCAAATTCACCTGCTTGCCAGCTGGGCAAGCTGGGCTTTGCTCTCTTCTCTGAGAGGAGAGCTGACCCACCACTGCCTGTATCTGCAGCTGTGAATGGGCTGGAAGCTGGAGGTGACATTGAGGAGTCAGTCAGAGCCCTGCTGTGTATCGTCCCGAGCAGGTAATACCCTGTCTGCAGCAAGGACCTGGCAGGGGGATTTTGCTGCTGGAGAGAGAGCTCCTCATGCCATCCTGAAGCCACTCACATGGTGAAATGTCAGTAACCATTTTTCTGCTCCTAATATTTTGCTCCCCTTGGCAAGTACCACATCTACCTGTGTCATTAGAGAGACAGACCCTCTTGCAGTGACAGGGAAAAAGAATTTAAAACAAGGCAGAGAGGAATTACATTAGTTTAAAATAGAGGCAAATGTAGGATAAATTCTGTCCTTTCTGAAAGGAGTGTTCTGTTGTTTTCAGGAGACATGACAAATTAAAATCAATGGTCCTGGAAATTACTGGGACATACTGGAGGAAGGTGTGTGAGTAAAATGGCAACAAAATTATACGTCCTTTCTGGCATTGTCCGTCAGCATGAATTAATCCTGTGGAAGTATTCAAAAAGCTGTGTGTTATAAGGATCTATGTTAAGATCACGAAATTCAGCTTGTCATTCAGACTTCAGAGGGGAGATCATTTGTGAACAGAGGAGGAAAAGGTCTGGAATTCATAAAAACAGGAGGAAAAAAAAAAAGACCCTGAAATTTCTTTAATAAATAACCAGGTTGAACAGCTCCAGCAGGCAGGCCAGAAGTGACAGTCAAATGTAACATATTGCTCAGGACACCATCAGTCATTTCCCTCCTGCTGCTGTTTGAGGATCTCTAGATGCTGCAGGAAGAGGTTTATTGTGGTGCAGATTTGCTGCAGAGTGTGCAGTGTGCTGCAATAACAGAGATATTTCCAACAGTCTTCCCTGCAATACCATGTACTGTATGTACTTAGCTGAAATCAATGGGACATGTAAATGAGAATAGGCAGAATCCCTTCTATGGTGAGGAACAAAGCATCTGTGCTATCCTAAGCAAATAAAAGGATCAGCTCATGCAGGATACACAAAGAGCTGTGGCCGCAGTGTACCGTAAGGGGTCTGTTGTGAAGTTGAATATGTGTAATTTCCTAGTGGTTTGGGCAGGGTGAGGGTAACTTAATACAAAGCAAGTGAGATCTCTGCATGCTTTTAGCAGTGAATATTAGGGAAAAGGCATAAAGCAGAGGTTTGATGAAAACATCAGAGATGGGAAAGCAAAATCTTTAATGGTAGGGAAGAAAAGAAAGGTTGCATATATATAACAACTGAATAAACAAATTATATGTTGAGTCTAAATGATTAATTGCTCTGAAGAAATATATGGAACAGGCCAAACTGGAGAGAAAAGAAAAAGCATATTTCAAGGACAAGACAAAACCAGACCCTAAAAGAACCACAGTTTCAGAAATCCCTTCCTTGAAATAAATGTTCTTCTAAACACCCACATGCCCCTGACTAAACAAAATTCAAATAATAAAATAAAGCAAAAACCCAGTGACTGAGGGAGAAGAAGAGGGTATGGAAGAGGGAGGGAGGGAAGAAATACACCAGATAAAGAGAAAATATACAGTGTAATATTTCATCTGCTGATATACCACAGTGAAACATAAACTAATCCTCATTCATATGGGAATATTCACTCAGAATTTACTTGTGGCTTTGGTACTTTTTCTTGACTGGTTAGATTCCAGGTCTTCTGGAAGACCTGGAAAAATTGAAAGCACAAATGTAGATAAGAATTATGCATATCAGTTCACTGCCGAGTTGCCAGTTCCACCCTCTCCCATAAAAAAAAAATAATCCCACAACTTGCACACTGCATACCTTTGTGTGTATATATATAAAATAAATATGTTTAATGTAGTCTTACAGCTAGGGATCATATGGATATACTTATATATATTCACACACAATACCCATAGCTCAGTTAAGTACAAGGGGGAAAAAAAAAAGAAGATTTTCTTTGAAGACCAAAAGTCAGACCCAAGGTAACAAAAGTAAAGCGTAATTTACCCTGTAGTTAAAAACCAAAGGAGTCTCTTTACTAGGGGGCTGCTGGTTCTATTCATGCCATTCCAGAAGAATATAAAAGAGATGCTTTGGGATTTTGAAGTAAAAATTCACAACAGTATGTCTTTACTTTTTTTTCCCCTTCAACCAAGACATCTTTTGCTGGAGTCCTTTATCTAGAGCTTTGTATACATATTTTTAATCCTATACAAAAATGATAGGATGTCAAGAAGGATCTATAATAACACCATTTTTTTTATTTCACTTCAAAGACTTGGCAATTTCTGATCCATGTGACATTCACACTCCTTCAGGGTCAAACAACATCTTGCAGCCTTCATAAAATGATTAAATATTTTAAACAGCTCCTGCTTATACCTCCATCGCCCCTCGAGACTGATACTGTTATCGTTTTTGTCAAAGCCAGTTTCCATCCGCATTTGTCATTCCTGCTTGCATTTATGAGTTATCAATCGCCACGTCAAAATGCAAAATAACTGATGTTCTCTGGGCGGGATTGGATGGTCTATCTGGGGCTTTTAATCAATGCTGATTTTTATTTTCCATACCCATACATAAATCTTTACCATTCTGGGCCACATATAATGCGTTTGTACAAAACGCAGTGACAGAAGCAGTAGTTATATTATCAAACATTATACCTCGGGGCTAACTGAGTATCAAGGGCTTTCAAAAGGGAACACTGGGAATTACTGTGCAGGAGAGATGACTGCAGGAGAGAATATAAGGGATTGGTTGTTGCCATTTATAAATCAACATCATGCAAGCTAATCCTTCTCACTTAAATGCAGCCCAAATACTTTTCCTGATACTCTGAAACTCAGCCCTATCTATTTTTTTTAAAGCTTGCATAATGCACACGAACAATGGTTATATGCATTTTCTTATTTCTTGAACTTTTCCCTAGGGGTGTATATAGAACTGTGCTGCCGTGTTGGTTTTTTCTCCCCAAGGCCTACAAGCCAGTAAATATCCTCTTTTTAATCATACCTGAATTATTAGAACTCTCTCCGCCCCCATTTTTTTTTGCCTGAGCCACTATAATAAAAGGGAATGTGTTTCATTCATTAAAAAGGATATCTGCCTCGTTTATTCAATGAAGATTGCAGCCAGCTATAGAAGCAGCTCGTCACCCATGCCAAGTAGGCACCAAGGGCTGGGTCAGGGACAGTTTGGAGTCAGGGTTGTAGAGGAGCTGACTGCTGGGTTCCCTGGGAAAACCTGGCACCACTGCAAGAAAGTATGAAAGGAATGGTGAGGGAAAATTTCCTACCTACTTTATAAGGATATCTGTGTGTGCTGAACAATGCAGGTTCAGTTACCACACTTCTTGCCAAATGGAATTCCCTTCTAGCTGAGAAATTGTCTGTATTGCTAATAATGGCAAGAGGTTTTTTTTTACCAATGTTGAATGAAACTGCTCTGGACTCCCTTGAGTGAGATATGTTTTCATGCTCAGGGGTGGAAAAGTTGTGGGGTGTGATTGTGCTTGTGAAGTTCTTCCTTCTTGCTTTCAGTATTGGGAGGGCTGAACTGCAGTTTTGATAAGATCTACGAGATAAGAGACTGTAAGTGGTGAGCAGCCTCTTTTCCTCTTCTTTTGTAACTAAGCTTTCTGCCATAGGACCAAAACCTTTTTATCAAGTTTTCAGCAAAATATTTTTGTGAATAATCCACTTCTATTAGTCATTTCCCCTATTGTGTACACAGGGTTATAAAAAAACATGTTCATAAGCCTTTTTTACTGAACTGCTGAAGGACATTCACTCTGGGTATCTCCCGAAGGAAGGTTACCAAAATTCTCTCCATTACAGGCTAATATGTTTTATTCCTCATTAACTAGGACAAACAGGAGAGTCTGAATTGCAGCCCTACTATCTCAGGGGTCACCTTATTTTATGTTTGTGACAAACTACAGTGTTTGCACTATGGCAATGTAACCTTCATCCATTCCTGCTCTGTGTCAGGGTCAAAGTGGCAAGTGTAATGCAAAAATTAGGTTAAGATGACTAGAAGGGAGGTCTCTGACAACCCTTTGGAACCCAGTGATACCAACCACTTTGTCAACATATGTGAAACTTTTCCAGAGAAAAATAAAAGAGACAGTACTCTACTGTATTGAAGCATAAGACAAACTAAAATATAGCATAGTTAATTGTTTATTCTGTTAACCTTTCCGAATAGTTATGCCAAACCCAAGAAATACCCAGCTGCAAAGTGTTCCAATTGCACTGATTCTGCTCAAGTACGAGTGAACTATTATTGACCTTAACCCCCCACTGCCTTCAGTGCAGATGCACAGCTCACCTGACTACCTCTCGTGACCAGAGTTGAAGACCCTGGGTTGGGATGGGGACAGCACTCTTGTCAACCCCTAGGAGTCACACTGGAAATGCTAAACCATGAACGTAGCAGCAAACCAAAACCTTGCATTTGCAAAGTGGCCTGTACTCACAAATATATCTCTGAGTGTTCAAAGAAAGCTTATATGAAGACTAAAACATGTTTTAAGGACTAATAGTTTCCATAGATATGTGTTGTACACATGGGTGTTTTAATTAAGAGAGATGAGGTTATCATTTCAGTAAGTTTCAAAATTAATCTCTACTGGTACCACCCTTCAGTCTTAAAGAATCAAACTCCCTCTGATAACGGTATGATAGCATTCACTGTAGCCATGAAGTTTTAGACCCCATTACAACAAAGTGTTAGAATGTTGGCTTAGCTGCATTTGAAGATGAACAAATAGCTTTCCTACAGCACCAATGCATTTTACACCTCATACTAGACAGGTTTAAACTGACTTCACACATGGGAGTGCTCTTACTAGCTTCACTGAGGTTAATTTTGGTATATACTGCTTTTCCAAGGCAGTACCCACAGACCTGCACGCTTGCTGACAGTGTGGAAAGGCTAATGTAAAACTGAATGGCACTCAGCAGGGAGGAAACAGCTTTGCTGATCTGGGGATGTGAATAGGACAAGAGGTACGGTAGCCTTCTATCTTTACATCTACTCTATACCTTAGTTTGCAGGTAGTACTTAGTATGTGGCCTAGGAGCCCTGGAGCCCCAGAAGGCTTTCTGATGGTGGTGGTTGTTCTTGGTAAACCCTATGGCTGGTGGGGCTGCAGATCTTTCAGAGTTTCCTGAAGCTGTACAGAGTCAAGGTGCTTACTGAAGGCTGATAACCACCCAAGAGCTAGGAGACCTTGTATTATATACTCCTATAACAGGTGAGGGGAAACCAGGAAAACACTCCTTGCCTTAAGAAAGTTTAGGGAGGGTTTGGTCTTGAGCCATTGAGACAGACTTGATGTCTATCTGTTGTCATTATATGACCCTATTTGTGTTACTCCAGCTCCATGTTCAGACAAGGAGCTTGAAGGAAAATTAGCACACTCAGGACCCAAATCTAGTGCCATTTATTCTGAATACGACTTTGTGACTCATGTAGCCTTGTTGAAGCAATGGGATAATTCATATAATATTAACTACTTGGTGTGAGTAAGAGTACTAGAATTCAAACTCTATTATTTTGCTTGGATTCCTTGTGATGATTTTGTATGCTTGTTTGACCTGAGTAGTCAGTCATCCCTCATTTTTAATTCAGGTTTGGACTCTCTGCAAATGTAGCTAAGTCTCTTGATTCTTCTGTTTCTGCTGATGGTTGGGATCATTTGGTTTGTAATGTATTTTATCTGGCAGCTGTGTCTCCTGCACTCTTCTCTGGCTTGCCTAGATGAGTGGGTGGTTCTCTGACTCCTGGCACGCAAAATATTTTTTTTTTTANTGCAAAGTGGCCTGTACTCACAAATATATCTCTGAGTGTTCAAAGAAAGCTTATATGAAGACTAAAACATGTTTTAAGGACTAATAGTTTCCATAGATATGTGTTGTACACATGGNGGCTTGCCATCTTCTACATCGGAAGTCACATCAAATTCACTTTAAATAGCTTCTCTTAGTTTTGGCCTTCAAAAAAAGATGGATTATTTTGAATAGTTTTAGAAATAAAGTGCATTTTCTTCCCTTTGGATTCTGAGTAGCAAATTTCCATCTGTGTTAGATACCAGTGATGCTGATAGGCTCCCAGGACCTTTTGGAAAATACAGACAAAGATCTCACTAGTCACCTTTATATCTGTCTCCGGGACTTGCTTTTCAGTCACTACTCAATGGATGTTACCTAATGCTTAGACTTTACTGTTTTAATAGTTAAAATTAATGTCTGATGGAAAAATAATATGGACCTTCTCCATTAACTCTCCTTCTGACAGATTCATTTATGAGAAAATTAGTGGGAACTATACCTCATAGTTTTCCATGCGGAGTCAACTTTATTTTTGCATGTGATGGTTTGTGGATATTGAAGACATGAATGGTTAAACTAAAGCAGTTGTGTTTCATTTTCACTGCTCAAATTAAATATGCACCTAAAATGTCCAGGATTTGTCAGTCCAACCATCTCAAGGAAAATATCCCAGCACTGAATTTACATACAGGTTCCTACTAGGACAAAAATTAATTGACCTTCAGACATGTTTTGTGCCAAGTCAGATTTTTCTTCTCCACCTTGGTCACTCCTAAAAGGATGAGGGTCAAAACTTCTAGGAAATCTTTTCAGAAGGAACTGAGATTTCATAAAAACATGCTTTGCTCATGCTTCTGACTAAAGTAGTAATAAAGATGCTCTATCTTAGGTCTTCGAGGCAGAAGAAATTAGTAAGCGGAATGAGAGGTTTACTAGTTTAAAGTGAAGTAAGAAATCTCATTGCTAGATTACCAGCAATTTGCAATTTTGCTAAAATGTATAAAATGACAAGATTTCACTTTATCAAGGAAAATGATCCATCTTGGGTCATTTAGCAGTAGCTATAAATACAGGCATGCTATCAATATCTAATCTGAATAACTGTTCTTGTCAGAGGACACAGTACTTAAAGTGCTTAGTTTTCAGATCCCACTCCCTCCTTCACTTTAATACCTGCAGTGTGCAAACCTCACTGATTTTAGGGTCCACTCTTTAAATGCAAGTCCTGTCCCTTCACTCTGCTCTCATCATCCTGCCCTCCTAGTAGCACATGCTTGTAAATTAGTGTGAAGGACCTTGATTGTGTTTCACCATCACTTCTCTGAGAGAGAAATGAGGCTTGCACCAGGTCTCATTCCTCTGTGCCACACCTGCCCAAACTGCCCCCTGCTTTTGCACAGGCAGGGCTCTACTGGTTGCTGGGGGTTGACATTGTCAGATTGAAGATGAAGAAAATTAGTGAACCTCATATGTCCTAACAATTGGGAAGAATTAACAGCGTCTCCAGAGAGTACAGTGTGGCCAGAATTATGATTCTGTGCTCAGCTTTTTGGTGTTTTTCAGCTCAATAATGAACCAGAGGACAGTCAAATAACCTCAGCAGTCCAAGGAAGGGTGCCTTGATTCCCACTGCTATGTGACTGGAAGAAGCACCATGAATAAACCACTGGCACTACGTGGGTCTTAGTGAGATAGAAAAAAAAGAAGACTGGTACTGACTTGTTTTTCTGAAGAGGTCTTGGCTCAGTTGCTTTATTCATTTGCATTTAAAATATCATATACTTGCAAAGTAAGCCTAGTAAAACAACCAGAAATATGTGCTGTACATCAGAATATGAAAGATGTTTTTTGGATTGAGGGGTGTATCTCTGAATTGATAGATAGATTTACTTCTAAGTTTCTTTTTAGTTATTATATAGTTCCCACCCCCCATCCCCAATTACTCCTTTAATCTAAAAATAGCTTTATCTGCTATTAAAACAACAGACTTGTAACTAGAATGATTCAAAAATATGTTAAAAAAAATCAGTGAGTTTAATCCATATAAATAACAATAGAGTTAAAGTGAAATTAAAGTCTGTGGCAAAATTCTTCTTCATTTCAGTAGGGTCACAACGACACATTAAGATTCATATCCTCTGATGAGATGAAATGTCATAGCACCATTAATTTTTGTTGATCTAAAAAATATAATCATCTGAGGTTCTGATCCTAAATGTCTGAAGGCAAACTCAAATAAGGCTGCTCTCAGTGCAGGAGAGTCATAACGTGGGTGATCATTTTGAACACACCTCCTTTGCAGGAGAAAGAGTTGCCAGCATCACATTCCTGAGCACAATTTACTGTGGAAATATTGACTACATGTAATATGTGACAATTACAGTTCATTTTACTTGAAAGTGTCAGAGTCGGCACATAGAAAGGCACAAGGACCTTACCAAGATATACCAATGCTTAAGTGAAGAAATACGTTACAGTTAAAAATCAAGGTCCAAACATCTTAAAACTTTAAATATGAAAAATGAAGAGTGTAAAAAAGTAATATGGGAGAACTGCAGAGAGGAGGAAGGGACTGTGGAAGACAGAAGGTTTAAGGAAAGGTGAAATAAGTCTGATAAATGTAGAAGTGTCAATAGCAAGTAAACAGAAGAGAGCCTTGTATGTCTCTATATATGTATGTGTTGGGGGGATATAAACAATCCAAATGAATTCAGAAACTTGGTAAATCCAATCAGTTTTGGTCATATACTTTAAAACTCTGAATCTGAACTACACACAGAAACTACTGTAGACCACTGAGAGTCTTGACTACCATATAATATC
>VYZU01007816.1:24701-71265 GCA_013401355.1 Ceyx cyanopectus
TAATGAAAAGCAGTAAGCCACTTGGAGGTCACTTCATCTTGTGAAAGTTGAACATTCAAGTAGTATACACAGCCAGGGCCACCATTTTTATGATTAAACTTATATTCTCATATACTTAAAACAATGGCAGATGGTAGACAGAACAGGGACATTAGGTACATATGTTAAATGTGGGGGCAGGGGGGGAGGTATGGGACAGACAAAGCAAAGGATCATAGCCTCTGACAGTCAAATCAGAATGTAAAAGATCAATAAAATGTTCATAGAAATTGGTCCAGGAAATACCAGGGGTCATCTGTCAGGTCTATTTATTGCATCATTCCTGCTTTATTTTACTTAGCCAGTGGGGAATGTCCATCCCCCTCACTTGCCTTTTACTGGTGATCTCTTTCACTGCTCAGGTACACTTGCTTTCAGTTTAATTTTCTAATGGTTTCCCAGACAGCTTTGCAGGATGATTATCCAAACAGTTCCAGTGGTGTATTCCAGTTAGCTAGACCTCCTTTTGGGTTGCTTCACAGCTTGAATCCTCCTTATGGCAATGGCTCCCAAGTCAACATTTCCTCTCCTTTGGATCTCATCTCGGGAGACCTGCCAAAGGAAATCACATACATACATTCTGCATTCAGTGTCTGATGGAACCAGGAGTCTAAACTCAGGAATAAAATCTTAGTTATTAGAGAAGAAAATCTGGTGAGCCCAAAGGCAGCAAATGCCTCAAAGGCAGCAAATGCAAGGTCTTTCAAGGCAGTAGGCTGCCCCTTGTTTACCACTGCTGAAAATGTGGCTGGTAGACACATGTACCCTCTTCGGGTCTTTCTTCTCCTTCCCATCATGGAGGAAAGTCTTTAGTTTTTCTTCTCATGTCCTTCCTTTTGGTTCTTTGTCTTTCACAAACCAAACTTGAGCATTTCTGAACATCTGGCTGTGCTTTAGTGTTCTTTTCTGCTGTTGATTCTTCTCAAGTTTTCTCCGTTCCTCCTTCTCAACTACTTCTTATTTTCCCTGTCCATAGCTTCAATCTCATTGTGATGCCTGTTTCATTCCCACCCCCTCCCCATGTGCTGTATGAGACTCTGCTTTATTTAGCATTTCCTGCTGCTACTCTTTGATCACCTTCAAGAACTCAATAATTACTTCTAATTTTTCTGGGCCCTGGATGTTGTACATGTCTTGATCTCTAACTTCTGCCCTTTCATTTGCAGTAATTCATTCTTAGCTGAGTTGCAGGCACTTGTTTGCAGTCACTAGTTTACCTTCATTTGAACTCAGAGTCCCAGAGCTCCCAGATCAAGCTGGCTACACAGGCAGCTTAGACCTAAAATCAGCCAGGCACTCCAAACTACATGTTTGTTCTGTGTTTAACCCTCCAAAATGCATGGCTGTACTCAGTGCCTTCATCATGGTGACTCCTAGCTGGGTTCTGTGAAAAGCACCTGAATTCCCAGCTGGAGTATGAAATGTGTGTTCCTGTGGAAACGAAAGCCTATCCTGAATTTTTTTTAGTGTTATTCATCTGCAGTTCTTCTGATAGCATCTGTGTATTCTACCTTGCTGAGTAGGGAGAAATCTACCAGCAGTGTGAATGAAGTAGTGGTTGCTACAATAAAAGTAGTAAAATCACCTCCTGGTGAAGTCAGTTGGCACAATCAGGGTAATAAAATCACAACCTTTAAAATAATCCTGAGAATGGATACATTCTGTACTGCTTTCTGTCCTCGTTATGATCTCTGTCACAAGAACAAGTTATCCCTGAATCTGTGTCTGAGATGCTGTCTTCTCATTTTCATCAAATAATCCCTGTTCCTGTGACAAAAGATTGTAAGTAACAGGAACAAAAATGGCCCCAAATGAAGCCATTCTCATGACAAAGACTGTAATGAGAACAGAAAATGGCACAAAATCAATTCATTCTCATGACAACTTTAAGATTGTAATGAGGACAAGAAAAACAGTCTGAAATTTATCAATTCTTGTGACAACCCTGAGACAGTAATGAAAGCAGCAAATGGTATGAAATTGGTCCACTCTTGTGATAGACACTGAAACAAAACCAGAAAATAGCAACACGTTTATCCATCCTTTTGACAACCCTGTGAGTGGAACAAGAACAGAAAAGGTTAGGAAAATTAACCCATTCCTGTCACAAACAATCTGATAAGTGTAATAACCAATTGTCCTTTCCAAATGGCATAATTCAGCCATTTGAGCATTGGCTTCATACTAAACTGGAGGAGTAATTAAGTTTCAAAATATCTTTGCACGTAGCTTACATTTGGTTTAGGTATAAAGTAGCAGGAACTTACGGTAAATGAAGAAGACATGCAAAATGGGTCCATGCCCATTGTCTGGAGAAGCTCTGCTTCTCCAGGTTGCCTATTGACAATGCTGTTTTTACCAGCATCGTTTTATTAATTGAATTTCTTTGTGTGTGTTCCTGATATCCACAGACCTCAGTTGGTGATGAGATCCTTTTCAGGTTCCTGCTTCTGTAAGTCTCTGAAGCAATCACCATCCATTGTCATCCCTCTGCAGTCATGGAAAAGCTGATGACATGCAGGTAACAAGTGAATGACATCACACTTATATATTTACTGGTATAACATGTCAGCGAGTCAAGTGTAGAGGGAACCAGCTTTCTCTGCAGTTTCTTTGAAGACAGGCCTGGTTAAACATAAGACAATGGGAGAGGGAAGAGGAGAATAAAGTCAGGGACGTGGGTGAAGACTTAAGGAATATGTGTGGGTAAAAGGTGATGTGGCTGAAGTAATTGAGTATTGGAAAATTATCAGAAGTTAGGAAAAAAAAGCAAGAAAGAATTAATAAATAAAGAAGGAGAAGGGTAGGGGCAGAAGGGAATAGGCAAAAGCTACCACTGGGATGTACTCCAAGATAAAAGTATGTATATGAAATGAAGGAGACAAGTGAGTAAGGAAAGAGAATTGAGTAGCCTATGTCTGCCAGCTCATGCAAATAGGAGGAAAAAGGATGAGCAGGAGACTGATGCACTCAACTGCAAATGGCCACCACAGGGAAGCAAGCGACAGGCAGCTCTGTATTTTCTAGACTGCAAGCTAAAAAGCAATTCCTCAGTGAGTGCAAGAAATCTGATTTTGAGGAGAGGAAGAGGGAAAAAAAGACGTCTCTCTTTCTCCAGTTTCTTTTCTACCTGCAGTTAACTGTGAGTGCAAATGATATCATTAAGTTATCTAGCTATCTGACTGCACCCACATGTCAGTGCCTGGAAGGCTAAATCCTATGATTTGCACCCAGGGTTAATGCACTGGAGCAAATTGTGGGTGCTGAGTAGATTCCCACAGAATTGGAGGCTGAGCAGAGGCCAATATAAAAATATATCCCAAGCGTTTAGCTGGCACTCTCCCGCCACTGGGATGACATCTGACCTTTGCTTCTGTGCGCGTGTGTTTTTGAGCTGCAGAAGCAGAGAGGAAATAATTTTGAAGTCTCCTGCTATGAAAGTTAGAATCTCCCTGAGCGGACTGACTGTCCTCTGGAAAAGTGTAAATGCTTAACCTCAGTCAAGTAGGCTCAAAAGGCAACACACTGCATTGCTGGAGGAGGAAGAGAGAGGGAGAAAGTGTCTGCACATACATATGGGAACTACTCCCTGGCTTTCTCCTGGGCTTTTACTACCTTTTGTATTCACTCTTCAGATTTACAGTCTATTGGCACCTGCCCATGTTAAGCGAAGGACTCCCTGAAACATGCAAAGGCATGGATTTCATTATGCTTCATTTTAAAATAAATAACAGTTCTGCACATAAAAAGAGTTCTATCTCTTTAAAAAAAATCCTAAAAGAAAATCAGTTGTGAGAGTCACTGTTGCCCCAGTGCCAGCTTTATGCCTTCGACTAATGCGCTTCTCCAGGAACAGTCTTTAAATGAGAAGTTACGGCTGGTTTTCTGATTGAAACAAACTAGTGTTGATTGCTGATCAGCCATCTGTAAAGGAGGGCATCTCAGGAAGGATATGAGCTAATGAAAAAATGGACCTGATTTGAAAGTGTGATGTGCTTCATGCCACAGGCCAGTCTGAGTGGCATGAGATTATATCAGTGCAAGTGAGAGGTAGATTGAGAATAAGTAACTTCTGTCTTAAAGATTAAATGGCAAATTTGCTATTAAATGTGAAAGACATAAAATGGAATTAACGCTTTGAGGGTGTTAGCTGTGGTTATATACACTCTACAAATGGCACTTCCATCCTGTCACTTGCATTGTCAAACTGCACACTCTTCTCATTGCAGCTCAATTAATACTCATTCAGAAGTATCAATTAAAGAAATGAGAAATGAAGTGTTGACCCTTAACAGCCACCCACATATCACCCACTTCACAAGTGCATTTCGTGTGGCATTACTTCTCCAAATGACCTTTGTAACTGGTAAAATATTATTGATGAAATCATTAGGTTTCTTGGTAACCAATTGATAATTTTCATCTGGGTTGCTTGGTGGTGATAACATTACCCTTGCTGTAACTAAGAGACAAACGCTGTCATGGAAGTGTATGGGGCTTGCTGGGGACAAATGCTTTCAGGAAAGCACATGGGACTCTCTGGGCATTCCTGCATTTTATGCTCTGATTTTCCAAAAATCTTCAGTGCACGATAAAATTAGCATGCCTATCAAATGACAAGAAAAAAAGAATAGAAAACCATTTTAGCTGTAAAGATAGTTTTTGCAGTTTTATTGTGTAAGGTGTGTTACACTGGGTTTCGTTAAGTTTTGTCTTGCTATTACATTACATCCAGCTGTATGCTTGTGCTCTGTGACATGATACGAAGTGACATAAGTAAAGACTGAGCTGAAATGCTGGGTTTGGACAAACTGGGACATTAAATTGAAGAGCCATAGTTTGGAAAGGATTGGATTGAGATTTATTTTTTTTTGCCTGGGACTGAGGCCAAATACAAACTTGGCTGTGATATCTCATTAATTTTGAAGCACCCCAAAATCTAACTAAATTCAAAGTTTTTGGGTAAAATGCAACTCTTAACATCAGTACTGAAATACAGAACTAAAAGAGTTGCATGGGGTATTTTATTTTTGAGTCCTCTTTCTACACCTAATTTATTTTCTTTTTTTGCCAACTGATTTGACCTTTTCCAGAAATTCCAGTTCATTGAAATCCCTGGGATAGCTGTATATAGAGATTGCTTTTGCTATACAACTCCCTTGCATAGCCAGATCTTTAGTCATCTGATTTTTTTTTTAATTTCCTTGACTGCTTTAGATTGTGTGGGTGTTGCCGTACATGCCAGTATGCTTTGTGTCAGTTTTTTTCACTGCTTTGCCATTTATGCTTCATACCAATTCCTTTCATTGTAGTGCAACATTAAATATTTTCCTGTAGCTTTTAAAACTCATCAAGTACATTGTTGTATGGTTTGTTTTTTGGTTTGGGTTTGTTGGTTTGTTTTTTTTTTAATATTAGCACATATCAAATGAAAAGACTGAAATTCTGTCTTGGTCTTACCTCAGTTAGTTGGAAGGTCTACTTCTGTGACCTTTGCACTGTGGTGCTCACAGGAGGCAATTCTGATGGAAGATAGGCTTGCTAAGTCTCCAGTCAAGCCTAAGTAAAAAGGCCAATGCATATATGCTGCTTTTTATCATTATTATGCATATCACCACCAAGGCAGACTGTCATAGTTTTCAAACAATAATGCTTGCAAGTCAAGATTGTCAAAGCTGCTTAAGAGATTCAGATACCCCACTGCCATAAAGCTAAGTGGGGCTGTTTTGAGATACTGAATGATAGCCTTTACCCTAGGGAGTGCATGAGAAAAAACTTATGCATGTAATACATGCTTTCCAATGCAGATGGAGGAGGTGGATGCAGATGCAGATGGTGGAGGGGCCCTGGATAGAGGCAGGCAGATGAAAATTGAGAGACTTAACAGTCTCAAAAGAAGTCATACATGGTGATGGGTTGGATTTTCAAACTCTGCTGATTTTGGTAGCGCTCTGTTTTTCAGTCCAACTCAGCTGAAATGAAGAACTATATATTGCAATTATATTGATGGCAGAAGTTGCTGTTGATAAACATGGTCCGTGGAAAAACTCTGTCAGTTGTTTGAACCTCATCAAGCTTAAACTGTTATGTGGCAATTTCCATGCTGAGAACTGTCATTGTTCAATCATGGGTGCAAGGGAGGGATAGAAAATTAAAAGAAACTAACAAAGGTAAGCCAAAGGAGTTGGAATTCGGCAAAACATAAAAACAAGCCCAAGAACAATGACATATGCATTACACTGTGTCTGGAAGCTCAAAAGAATGTCATAAAATGCCAGGCACTGTGTCCCCAAACTTAATCATCACCCTAGTTCCTAATCTGCATAGCACTGTCTCTGTGATGTCATTATTTTTCATCTATGGTTCACTGTAAAGGACATACTGTGCTGTGGTGATGTATCTGAACAATGTGGTGACTGTAGACGGACATCCTCCTTGCTTATTTATGTGTGGTGGGAATTAAAAGATATCTCATGCCTGGGACAAGGAAAGTGGAGGAAGAAAAGTGGTGTGCAGGGCTCTGTCAAAGGCGCATCATGCAGAATAACTGGATTCTATCTCTCCTGGCTTCATGTCCAGAGTTTTCATCTGTTGACAGGCAAATTGCTCCAGAGCAGGTCTTCCACAGGGAGCCTGATTTTCTGGGATCAGAGCTCTGGTTGTTAGAACTGCAGACTTCCCACACCCATGTGTCAGGTCATGATGACCTCTGCTCTGAACAGACAAAGTACTATGAAGGTGCAAAATACTGGAAAGATTAGGTTGTAAGTTCCTGGGTCGAGAATCCCAAATTAAATTACACTTTTGAGAATACTTAAATTAATTTCTGTCACAGTTTCTGTGCATGTAAACCAGAGAAAGTGATTTCACATTATTTTCATAGTATTATCGTGAAAGTAAATTCTTAAAGGTGGCAAAACATCTAAACAACGGTTATGACACCTCCACATGTAGGAGGGGAGAATAAAGCAATAATTATGTATTCAGTGCAGAGTTGGACAGGGCATGAAGTCACACACTGGATGATGAGAATAAAGCCTAATACTGAAAAGCAATCCAGTTTCATAAGCCCTGCTATTCACTGATGAGGAAGACATTGAAGAAATAAAAGACATGACAATGCAATTAAGAACTTTGCCATGGCACAAAGGCAGAAAAAGACCAGTTTGTTACTGACTCTAATACTGATTTCTTACCTTTTCCTCATTTTCTGGTGAATCTTAGCATTTTCTGATGTGCTGTTTTTTTGTTGTTGGTTTTTTGTTGTTGTGTTGGTTTTTTTTATTAATTAAGAATCACGTGATTACAGATACTTGTGGACATACTTATATATTCACATCTAATATATAAGTAGATTTGTATTTACATATGCATAGTTTTGTAAGTACTGCAGGGAAACTTTTCCACTGGTGGGAAGAATGGCCTGTTGGATTTAGCATCTTACATACTTACACTGTGTGTATAATGGCTCAAGGGCAAAATTTAGAAGTACTCATCAGTAGAAAATGGCATCTGTAGAGGATGGAAAATGAAAAAATATTCTTTAGTCATTTAAAAAAAAAATCTTTCTAACCCACATTTTTTTTGTTCCTTGAGGTACTATTGTAGGGCTCTGCATAGCCACTGCAGGGAAAGGTAGGTTGATAGATGGATGTAGCTCCATTACAGACATTTTCCATAGTCACCCCTCTGAGGATGAAAGCATAAAAGAATATGAAGGTGAAACTTAAAATGTGTATGGATATTCCTTTTATCCAGGAAAGGACAACTAACAAAGCAGTTGGAGCACAGTGTTTTCTTTGCGGGCGCTCCATCAGGCTTATAATGACACATGATGGAATAGAAGAGTCACAGTGGACTCCCTTGCTTAACTGTCGTCATCACTTACCATTTGCAAAATGGGAGGCTTTCTGATCCTGTGCTGGTGTGTGTGACTCACCCGCAGTGACTCACAGGGAACTGGAGCCTTTTACAGCAGTTTCAGCTCCTGCTTGAGCCCCTGTGCTCCATGTGGCATAGGAAGTCGAAATGAAGCAGCAAGAGGCGTGCTCCCTCCGGCCCCCGACTCACCCCTCACCCTCTGTTTTATAGCCAGAGTTGCACTGCAAGTGACTGTTTTGGCAGACCAGGAATTTAAGAATTATTTAATAATGTTAATTGATGGGCAGATTGCTCCAAGCCCATCTCTCTTTTCTTTTGGGCTGCTTCCAAACGTGAACCACAAAGGGAACTTTTCCAGTATAAATATTAGGTTTATTTGCCTCATTGTGGCAGATGGAGCTCCTGTGAGACCTCAGAAGTTTGAGGACTGTATGGCTGTCAGAGGAGATGTTGAAAACATTGATAATTCAAGCTGCCCAATTTAGAAATCAAATTGGGTTTTGCTGTAGCAAGGTTTATGCAGTCTGTGGAGGAGACACCTCCCTCTGATACCTTCATAAAAGTGCTAGATCATAACTATTTCCAGAACAAAGAGTCAAAAGTGAATGTATTGGTTTATGGAATACACAAGTAAAATTGTCTTTTAAGTTTGGACTGATTGCTGCAGGTGACATTAAAGCAAGTTCTGCAAGTAGGTGCAGGGAGAAAATATCCAGATTTAACAAAGAGGGATTTAGTTGGTCTATGCTAGAGCTCAATTCTTTAGATTTAGCATATTAAGAGTTGTTCTCCTATGTTACCTACATTATATTACTAGGTTTGGTGGATACTAGGATGAGTATTTTGGTGAATAGCAGGATGGATAGCCAACTGTAATTAAATCCCTAATTGTCATGAAATGCTTCATAAGACTTACACTGTTAAATGACTGAAACTACTGGATTTATAGAGGAACCTCATAACTGAGGTGGTTGGATGTGATGATCTCCAAGGTCTTTTTCAACTCAAACGATTCTATGATTCCAACCTATTCCTAAGCCCTTTGGAACACCTGACCCTGTATGTCACTGACTGTTGAAGAAAGCTCTTCCCTTCTGGCTTATACTAATGCACAAGATGTTTGCACCTCCATAAACCTTCTGGCACTCCTTCACTTAAAAAGGTCTGTTAGCTAAAGAAGATGTAAAAATAGGCTAAGAACTGAAAAAAAGACACCAAAAAAACCCAAGCCAAACCAATAAAAAATCCGCAAATAATTGTTGGGATAAAACTTTGAATTCTCTTTGCTGTGTTTTCACTCTTGTTCACTCCCCATGAATATTGTAATGAATAAATTGACTCATAAGAGTGCTTGTGGATAAATAATTTTAAATGGAGAATGAGTATATCTGCAGAAGAGCACATATAAAACTCATAAATGGGAGTACCCTATCCAGCAAAGCACTTCTCAGCCACCTGGAAGCAGAAATGAGTCCATGTGATTTGCTTGTTCATGCAGAACTAGTCCAGGCAGCTACAAACTGGTGGTGAAGAAGCTGCAGAACAAGAAATATTAGTATAAATTATTCATTGTGGATCATTTTGAATAATGAGCAAATCTGAGAAAATAATGACCCGTTCACACACAATCCACATGGAGAAAAAAGCAGCTAAAATTGATAAAATACTTTGTTACAAATTATTTGCTCCACACTGGGTATTGGCATAACAGATTCTGAAGCCTGTCAGTGCTGGAATAATTAAAATATTAAAATGGCTCCATTTTAATCTTTGATCACATATCTAGATCTTGTTGCAAAAATGTCATGTTTACTCATGACTCATAAAGAAGAAATGTAGAAATGTCATTACTAGAAACCCTGTTTTTACTGCATCACGTATCAAAATTCGCAGGCAAACGATTACATTTCCTTTCTCATTTTGCAAGCATTTGTTTCCTGGAGGAGCTGAGGCCCACATTTTCAAAACCAGAGGACCTCCTTACACAGGAAATCTGAGCCACCAGATGGCTTTCACTTTCCTGCCACCCACCACCCAATATTTGGGATGGCTCCAAACTCACTGCCAGATTCTTACTTCTCCCCTCTTGCTCCAGAAGCCTGGCTCCCAATTTTACTGCATCCAGTGACTATTTATGATCAGTTTTGTAGCATATATTGAGACAGAAATGATGAAAAAACTTACTGCATCTCACNGGACTGTATGGCTGTCAGAGGAGATGTTGAAAACATTGATAATTCAAGCTGCCCAATTTAGAAATCAAATTGGGTTTTGCTGTAGCAAGGTTTATGCAGTCTGTGGAGGAGACACCTCCCTCTGATACCTTCATAAAAGTGCTAGATCATAACTATTTCCAGAACAAAGAGTCAAAAGTGAATGTATTGGTTTATGGAATACACAAGTAAAATTGTCTTTTAAGTTTGGACTGATTGCTGCAGGTGACATTAAAGCAAGTTCTGCAAGTAGGTGCAGGGAGAAAATATCCAGATTTAACAAAGAGGGATTTAGTTGGTCTATGCTAGAGCTCAATTCTTTAGATTTAGCATATTAAGAGTTGTTCTCCTATGTTACCTACATTATATTACTAGGTTTGGTGGATACTAGGATGAGTATTTTGGTGAATAGCAGGATGGATAGCCAACTGTAATTAAATCCCTAATTGTCATGAAATGCTTCATAAGACTTACACTGTTAAATGACTGAAACTACTGGATTTATAGAGGAACCTCATAACTGAGGTGGTTGGATGTGATGATCTCCAAGGTCTTTTTCAACTCAAACGATTCTATGATTCCAACCTATTCCTAAGCCCTTTGGAACACCTGACCCTGTATGTCACTGACTGTTGAAGAAAGCTCTTCCCTTCTGGCTTATACTAATGCACAAGATGTTTGCACCTCCATAAACCTTCTGGCACTCCTTCACTTAAAAAGGTCTGTTAGCTAAAGAAGATGTAAAAATAGGCTAAGAACTGAAAAAAAGACACCAAAAAAACCCAAGCCAAACCAATAAAAAATCCGCAAATAATTGTTGGGATAAAACTTTGAATTCTCTTTGCTGTGTTTTCACTCTTGTTCACTCCCCATGAATATTGTAATGAATAAATTGACTCATAAGAGTGCTTGTGGATAAATAATTTTAAATGGAGAATGAGTATATCTGCAGAAGAGCACATATAAAACTCATAAATGGGAGTACCCTATCCAGCAAAGCACTTCTCAGCCACCTGGAAGCAGAAATGAGTCCATGTGATTTGCTTGTTCATGCAGAACTAGTCCAGGCAGCTACAAACTGGTGGTGAAGAAGCTGCAGAACAAGAAATATTAGTATAAATTATTCATTGTGGATCATTTTGAATAATGAGCAAATCTGAGAAAATAATGACCCGTTCACACACAATCCACATGGAGAAAAAAGCAGCTAAAATTGATAAAATACTTTGTTACAAATTATTTGCTCCACACTGGGTATTGGCATAACAGATTCTGAAGCCTGTCAGTGCTGGAATAATTAAAATATTAAAATGGCTCCATTTTAATCTTTGATCACATATCTAGATCTTGTTGCAAAAATGTCATGTTTACTCATGACTCATAAAGAAGAAATGTAGAAATGTCATTACTAGAAACCCTGTTTTTACTGCATCACGTATCAAAATTCGCAGGCAAACGATTACATTTCCTTTCTCATTTTGCAAGCATTTGTTTCCTGGAGGAGCTGAGGCCCACATTTTCAAAACCAGAGGACCTCCTTACACAGGAAATCTGAGCCACCAGATGGCTTTCACTTTCCTGCCACCCACCACCCAATATTTGGGATGGCTCCAAACTCACTGCCAGATTCTTACTTCTCCCCTCTTGCTCCAGAAGCCTGGCTCCCAATTTTACTGCATCCAGTGACTATTTATGATCAGTTTTGTAGCATATATTGAGACAGAAATGATGAAAAAACTTACTGCATCTCACTAGTCTTCTGTTGGTAAAGTGAAAAATTGCCTTCTTCAGTCCACTTTGACTGCCTTGAGGAATGAGATTAGGTACAGTCAGTTCAACACAAGTGGAAACCAAGGACCTGTTGCAATTCTTGGCAATCTCTGCACTGATCGCGGTGGCATCACTTCCCATTTGGAGCTGTACGGCTGAGCTCAGCATAGTGATGAGGTCAGAATGAAGCAGGCCACGACCATTTGCCTCTAGCCACAGAAGAGCAGCCTCTAAGGAAGAGAAATTAGCTGCTTTGATGAAAGCTCTACTAGTTCACAGCATTTCTTTCGATATTCCACTGGTCTAGTGGAGTTAAAAGAGAAAAGGCACTGTCCAGTATTGGAAAATGAATGAAACTGTGACAAGAGGAAAATAAGAGGAAAAAAAAAAAGTAACTAAAATTAGGCATGCTCAGGAGAAAGGAAACAAAAGGAAACATCAGGTGTTTGCATACCAGCACATCTGTTTGGGAAATTTTCCTTTAAATCCAGATTACACATATAATTTTGAAGCCTGAACTATATGACTAATTAAAGATTCCTACTGCATGTCTTTCAGAGATAAGCTAAAATAGACAAATAAAATTTTTTAGTTTTGGATGAAGGGTAATATGAATTTTTTTATTGTGTTTCCCATTTCACAACTGGATTTTTGCAAAAAGTGCTTCATAGTTTGGCACTGTTTTCAGTGGCAAACTTAGTGGGAATATGGAAGATAAAAACCCTGCTCCTGTAAGGATATAGCTGAGGGGATCTAATGGAAATATCTAAAAGTATAGGACTTTACCCATTGCCGAGAGACTAGGGAACCACAATCTCAGTCACTCTGCTGTCACCTTTTTTTTTAAATTTAGATTTTTTAAAATGAAGTTTTCCAAAGAAATTCACCAAATGAAGAAGCACTTTATGATGAACTGTCACATTTTTCATTATAAAATTAAAATGAAGCCATGAAACTGAGACTTGCAAAGTTTTCAACTAGCCAGAGATACCAGTAATTGTGAGCTTTGAAAACAAAATAAACTGCCTAATCAGCTGACTACTGTTTAATCCCAATTAGGCAGAATTTTGCTTTATTTTTCTGTCTTGGTGCAAATTAGATCTTTGTGTCTATGAGCCCCAGTGTTTACTCAGCTTCTTCTCTTTGTGACTTTCTAAAAGCAGGTAAAAGCACCCTTCTGCTCTGTAGTTATAAGATGAAACAACCACAAAACAAAAAATTTTAAATATGGAACACATTTTACCCACAAATTTTGGCTTCCTGTGTTTGTGAGGATTTTGTGTGATAACGATTCTTGATAATGTGAAATCAGTCATTGGTGTTAATGATTAATGTTCTTTAATTACTTGGAAAGGTGAAATTATATTAACTGGAAAGTGACTGTATTGTCATTATATTTCCACTGGGTTCGTGAGGTAGACTTAGATTTGCTATTATTATTATTTACAGGAACCCTGGCTAGCGTACCATATGACAGTGAAAAGTCCCCTTTTCTATTGCAGTTGGCAAAAGGCAGTTCTTTCTTATGAAAATAATTCATATAAGTGCCCTGGCTTAAAAGTGAATTTTTTTTTGGCCTTTTATAAAGCTGGCAAGACACCACGTTTTGCTACTTTTGCTTTCTGCAAGAAATTGTCCTCACAGCTCCACTCAATGATAATTTGTGGCTTCTTACCAGAAAGCTAGATCTGTGTTACTTGTATAAAGGTCAGTGAATTCCAGCTCTAAAACATCTCCAGGAACACAAGTCTGGCAGAGGGGAAGGTATTATGCCAGATTCCATTCTATTACAGTTCATTACTACAGTTTATTCAAGGACTGATGTGATGCAAACAGTAAAACTAGGTTTAGCTTTTCATAGGCTTACTTTATCATTCTTTTCCTTGGTTTAAAGTAATCATTTAAAGTAATCCATTGTAAGATGTGCACAACTTACAACCACACCTGACACCTTCTTGGTACTCTTGATGTAGTATATAATGCTGTGTGAAGTTCTACAATAACCTTTGCCTTTTTGCTGCATAAGAGGGAAGCTTTCCATGTGTCCACTCTTCGAGAGATGCAGAAAGAGGAGGGAGGGAGAATGCTGAACATTTTTTTCACTTAAAATATAAAATGCATTTGACAGCATTTGAATTCATTTGTGCAGGCTGATGCAGTGACATATTTACTATGAGGCATTCATTACTATTAGAGAAGTTTTTTGAAGTGACTGTAGCTAGTTTCATGAACACATTGATTCTCTGCTGCTACTGACCCTGTCTGGTAACACTTCAGTTTAAATGTCCATTACTATTTACATTAAACTAATGGTTAATTACAATGGGATTCCTGGAGAAGTGCATAAGACAAGTCATACAAATGCCAGATGAGAGCGTTAATGATTGCTGTTATCACAGTGAATATCAAATGATTTCATGATGACTGGGGATGTAATATATAATAGAAAGTATTGCTCCCTATTTGATAGTTCACCACAGAACTAGAACTTATTCTTGGACATCATTCAGAAAATGCAATGTAGCCTGGAGGCCTTTCTTCCAGTCCTTCAAGGAGCTTGCATTGAAACTCAGTCCACACCCTTGCAGAGCAAGACATGTGTTGGAATTTATTTCTTATTGCTCATTGTTATGAATTGCTGCTATGGCCCAAAGCATTATAGCTCATAACGCTGTAAAGAATCTATGCTTCATTGCTTCATTTGGGCCACTGTATTTGAGTCAATACTCTGTACAGGCAGAAATATTTTTACTAGAAGGGGCTAAACAATGTGTTTCTGGACCCAGGTCTTTATTAAAGCTGGGTATCACAGAGTTCTAGAGGTCTACTCTAGTCTGGGGTGGTTTTTGTAGGACATTCATCACCATAGCATCTGAGGACCAGGGTGATAAACTCATGCGTAACATCTGTCATATCTTCTCTTCTTTGGGGCATTTATTCCTTGCCAACCCACCATAGAATGATCTCCAGTGAAGGGAAGCAGGACAGACCTTCAGTGATTTATGCACCCATTCTAATAAGCAATGGGGGTATATAACATTTGTTAACAGTCGATACCTATGTGGAACATGTCCATGCAGAACTAAAGATGATAATTTTGTTTTAAATTATGTGGAAGGTTTCTTTAGTTCTGGGGAAAAAAAAGAGTTTTCCATTTGACCTGATAAAAATAGAAGTTCAGAATACTTCTGTTGAACTCTCCAAGTAAAACATCAGCTACTATTCCAGTATATTTGGAAGAATAAATAGAGCAGGTGAGAGACCCAATGCACAGCCCTCTGCAGTCATTTAGTCTGTTCTTTGGATGAAACTCTATGTGAAGGATGAATTGCTGTACAGCATACCCAGGAATTCATTGTTTTAGGAGAAAGGCCAAGCACTAGTAGGCACTGATAAGTGAAGTGGCCTGTAGCACAGTGGTGAGTGTCCCTGGCACTGAATGTCTTGGCAGTGAAGACTATACATTTGCCAATTTTGCATTCAAAAAGTGGATTGACAAAGTAATCTGATGGATCTCTTCCCTCTTTAATTTCTGTGATTTAAGAGGAGGAGTCTGTGTTTAGTAATCAATGGGGTCCAGCTCCACAGGAATAACAACATTAAATGCAATGTTTCTGATAACTACAAATTACCCCATGACTACTGTAGAGCCTGGGACTTTCTGGCGACCCACCGTGAGAGCTAATGAAGATGCCCTTTTATAAAGCGCAGGATTCCTGGCAGTTATTTTTAATGGGTCATGCTGTGTTAGAAAATCATGCCTGCAAGATTCCCTGGAGTGGCAGTTGGGATGATATTACTTTTAATGAATCACAGCAGCCACCATAAGGGTAGGGCAGTATCTGTGGAAGCAGCATTGAGCAATGGTGCAGCATCAAATGAACGGCTCAGCTGGTGACATCTGGCCCTTCTGATCATAACAAATCTGTAGTGCACAGTACTCCAAGGAGTCCATCCTTCAAGATAATATGTTAAAATAAGGTGTCTTTTTCTGATCATCTTGGGTGACTATTCAGTCAGGCATGAGAGATCCTATTAAAAAATGTGGGAAGTAATGAATGCAAGTTGGGCACCAAGGTTCATTTGAAAACAATCACTTCACACCTGAATTTGGTTATGAAAGAAAGGTGTTACCTTTGGGAGATGCTCAGAGTAGGAAAAAAGATGCCACTGTGGGCATGAAGGCCTTGAGAAGTGTAGGTAGGTAAGAAGCGGGGTTGTCAATGACTTGCAGCTTTTTATCTCAAGGCTGTGATTTTGCTAAGAAAAATAAGTTAATGTTGGGCATTTTGTTCAAAATTTGAACTATCATTACTAACTTCCTGTCTCACTGGTCACTTCACTGTAGCAAGGAACATAATTTTTTCTGGTATGTTTTCACAGTGCCTTCCATGAGTGCAAAATTTCTTGGTGATGCTCAGGCATTGCAGAGGCAAGAGGTGGAACAGTCTATGTCAAATAATGAGACTGAAATGCCAGCCTTTTAAAGGGCTTTTCTTTCCCTACACTGAGCGTTTTAAAAAGCCATCTGCTTACTTGAAATGGATGCAACACATGGTGATCTTCCCCAATTCAATATGTGCTGCAAATTGTAGGCACATGGTTCCAGTCAAGGACACGGTGTCTGCCTTAACTTTGGATCTCCTTGCTGTTGTCAGTAGGAGTCTCATCCTTAAACTTAGCTCTTGTGTGTGTGTTAATTATTTCCTTTTCACGTCCAGCTGGCAGAGTGCTTCAGCACCTTAAGTTGCTCAATTTGATCTTTGTGCTCAGGAACAAGGTAATTAAGCAAGCTACAATTTAAGGAAATGTATTTGCCTTGACTTGTTGCAAGTCTTCAGACAGTGCTTCATCCTAAATCATTTGATGTAAGATGCTCTGTGCAGTTCCCCACTTGACTGAGGGTTAGTTCAACAGGTCACAGAATCAGTAATTGATTCTCAGTGTGTCTCTGTTGGCTTTATTACAATAATGAGGACCATTTTTTTTCATCTCTGTTAATATGTTACCGAAACCATCAGCTTCTCAGTTTGGTGTCAGGATGACTTTGACAGGTTGTTAGCAACTATATGATGTACAGAACATCACGGAGATGTCTCAAACTGTGTTGCTGTGTACCTTAGAGAGCCTTAGGTGGTCATGAAATAAGTGAAAGCACTTCCAAGAAAAAGTTATGCCATCAACAGAAAATATACCTACAGTTTTGATGTTCTAATGAAGAATTTTTTAATGCCAGTTTGTATTCTTGATCACTGGAGAATGCTGTTTCACAGGAATGGGTGACACTGCAAGGGAGGTACGCTGTATTTACCAGCCATTAAAACCTCCAGAAAAACAAGTTTCCTCATTTCCTAAGGTTCTGTTTTTATTTTACATTATTATTATTATTATTTTAATAGGACACACTTTATAGTTAAGATGCATGTATCTTGAAAGACTTGCAAGCTTTTCAGAGTGAAACCATGAAAAAAAAAAAAGAGATTAAAGTTAGGGAGGCAACTCTACAGGATTACCTCTACTCTTTAACTTTTGAATTGGTCTGCAACAGCCTCAAATTAGGGTTTTTTAAAAAAAGGTTTAAAAGCCACATGTCTTTTAAGGGAAAGGTAAAACTACCGAGATCGATATTCACTATGGGTTTATGTGATCTACAGGTTTTGGCTTTAGGTTCAGAAGTTATGTTTTTAAGCTGTTTCAGGCCAAAACTAGGATAATGTGGATGACACAATGAAGAGAAGTCTGAACAACTGCTGGAGTAGTGCTGCTGAGAGGTCTGGTTTGCAAAAGCAAGAAAAAGCAAGCCACTGTCATTTGAAAACAATGAAGTTACTATACTTGTGTCTTTATACACTAAACCAGTTTTTATGTACCTGCTACTAATGAAATGGATTCAACAATGTAGTACTTTTATGGTCCATTTTATGACTAGGTAATTATATATTTTAGCTAGTTTAAATTAATTGCCATTTTACTGTTCTTTGGTTTAAAGGAAAAAAGGTATTTACCAGTATGCTGAGGAGGATTCTCAACGCAAATGCAAACCTTTTATGAGCCAGGGGCATGATGTGGAATAAAACTTAACTTTTCCTTCCTGCAGGAAAGTTTTAGCTACTTTAGCTACTAATACTGGGGATATTTTTTCTCTCAAACGCACTCTAGACTTTTCTGCCACACACTACCCTTTGGAAAATAAGTGATTAGCTTGGCCGTGCTGCCAACATCCTGCTTACAGGCAAAGAACGCTAGGGAGACGGCTGGGGTCTCACAGAGGCAGCATTAGACAGTCGAATATTGACAGACAGAATTCCTCAGGTGTAAATGTGGGTCCCAAATTCTGCAACATGCACATTGACTGTTACAGTCAATGATAATTATGTGCTGTATAATTAAACATGTATGCATGTGTTCAACTGACAAGCTGGATCAAGTCCCAAAGCCATGAAAGGTGAAAATATTTTAGTGGAAAGTATTATTGAATGTTTAGCCTCTACATGCAACTCTGCCACATGTGACCTGAGGGTAGTGAAGCACCAGTATTTTATCTATCTATCAGTGGCAGGAGCCTGACAGTTAGTCTTTTTATCCCAGGAGGCTGGTTAGGTAAAAGCATACTCAAACAATTTTACACCCAGTCTAATATTATAACAGATAAACTGGATGAGAGGGAAATGAAAGAAGCAGCAGATTATCTGCTGTCAGTGGAGATTCAAAT
The DNA here is from genome assembly GCA_013401355.1 of Ceyx cyanopectus. Taxonomy (NCBI): domain Eukaryota; kingdom Metazoa; phylum Chordata; class Aves; order Coraciiformes; family Alcedinidae; genus Ceyx; species Ceyx cyanopectus. The sequence goes on from VYZU01007816.1 coordinate 43,317, forward strand.
GGCAGGAAAGAGAGAATCATGTTGGGTATTTCAGGATCACAGATACCTAAATAGAAAAAGAATTATTATGTCTTCTGGGCTGTTTTCATGCCTCTGAGGGATTGTTCCCCCAAATGACTCTTTGACATTGTTTTGCTACTTCCACGTACCATGTACATGGCTTTTACTGCTTCTCTTGAGAGATTAAGTTGCAACATAGCTCCTCTTTTTTTTTTTTTTTTTTTTTAAAAAAAAACCAAGTGTAAACATCATTAGTTTTCTAAACCTTATGAAAGTATTGAGAGCTAGTGAGAAGCTTTGAGGGTTACAAAGGAAAAAGAAAATCCACCTGTGGCTTCAGGAGGGAGCTACATGCACTAAATACCAGAGAATCTTGGCAGCTGGGGGTGCAGCATCACATTGTCTTTGCTCTTATAACTACAACCTTATTTCATGATGAACTGCTCTCCGTGATACTGTCTTACATTAAAAGAATCAGTAAGAGCAATACAGCTTTCAAAATACTTTCCAATTTACTTCAAATAATTTATTTTAAATCTGATAATATTTTGAAGTTTTTCTCCTGGTCCTTTAAATTGGAAGGTAGGTTTTTGTAGGGAACTTATCATTTCCTTATCATTCTTACCCACCTCCCTGTTGCTTTGTTGATCACAGTAGCATTCAACTTCTATACACTTTTTTCTTATTAAAGAGAAAAAACAATGCTATGACTACCTTTAGCATTATGCATACAGGACTAGAAGTACAGTATTTAAATGATCCATAATACTTTTGATTTGCAGCTGCATGCAGAGGGAAAAAAAAAAAAGCGAGAAAAAAAAAAAGACTATTTTAAGCTACTGAAGCAGACACTCTTGGTGTTTCAGCTCACCATTATTCTCTCTCCCTCAGCAAAGTCTAGTCAGCCACCATCCCAAGAAAGGCAGTGCCAGCTTCGGGAAGAGCTATTCTCTGTTAAGTCTTCAGATCTTAAAGGGAGGTGGAAAACTTCACATTCTCCCAGCAGGAGAGCAGAGACTCAGTGTAGGTGTAAATCTCTGGCAGTTGATTGTTGGAGCCCACAAGCTGTACCTTGTAAATAATTCACTTAGGCACAGAAAAATCTGCATATGAGGATGAAATGTCATTTATAACTCATAGGATATTGACTTGGCTGAGAACAAGTTGCCAACCCCTTCAACTCATTAAGTACCACTAAGGAAGAAGGAATATAGATGATGTAAAATAAACTCTGCTTCTGGCTTGTAACTAACAAGAATAGTTGACAATAACCAAGATGAAAATTAAATCCTTTAGGAGAGAAGGAAGGGGACATAGTATTTCTCAAATCAGTCAACTCAGTATAAATTTTACAGCTTCTTTATTATCAACTCTGACAGAACCTCATCCTTCATATTATTAGTAGAGTTGGGCTTATAAAGAGGCATTTAGATGGAGGTGGGGTGCTGGAAGGTGCTAGAAGTGTTTCTCTTCATGCATTTTTGTAATGTGAAGTGCTTTTCTGAGAGAAAAGATGGTGTACTCAGAGAGAGCACCCCTCACTGAAATTCTGTGCTAGAAGAGACAAGATATTTTTCATAACTGATCAAATTTATTCCTTTATTAAATTATCAGCTTCCTAAAACCTTGCCTTTAATATTCTGGTTTTCATACTTCAAACTTTTAATATTTTTTTCAAATGTATAATTTTCAGGTTTCTAATTTTGCCAGACTTTACTCATTTACTTGAAATGCCTCACCACAACCCATACTAACAGCCCTCTTAACTGTTCACCAAAATCCTTAGGTGAATCAATGGATTTATGGAATAGAAGTAGGTAAAATGTATGTAAAATGTATGTTTTCAAAAATCTGGGGAAACTGAAGGGGAAGATGAACGTATATTTGACTGATGCAGGAAGGGAAACTGAGAGTGAGAATAGAAGTAGGGTACAGACTTTGTATTAGTCGTGACTTGGTATCTAAATTAAGAATGCTTGTTACCAGAGTGTTTGTTCCAAGTGGAATAGCTCTTTCAAAATCCAGGGTATGCATCTCTCTTGCTTGTGCACTCCACACCATCTCAGTTCTGCTTGTACAGTGAGTGTGGTGGTTTTTAATCCTTGCTTTTCCACTAATTACCCTTTGTCCTCCTGCCATCTTCACTGAAAATGGAGGCAAAGGTATTAATTTAGTTTTGGGTCATTTGTATGTTATCTTTAATCTCTGCAACATTCTCCCTCTATAGCAGCTTCATTTCTTCACTCAGTGTTCTCTTTTTATTTAGACAGCTGAGGAAATGGCTGCTATTTGTTGTAATCTCCTTTGCAAGGTTGAACACAGATTAATTTTCCAGAAAACTTTCCTTCTTGGGGAGGATTCTAACTTTGTTCCCTGTCCCTGAAGAACTAGCTTTATTTACTGTTCAGAACCTTTTCTTACTCTTTGAGTCCCACCGTTATGCTAAATAACATAGTTTGAGATGGTTGTTCATTCAGTTAAATGTAGAGCCTTTCCTGCAATCTCTTTCCTTCACTTTGCAGTCTGTGTGCTCTGCTGTGACTTCTTTAAGTAGCTTCATTAATCTCTGAGCACTTGCATTTTCCCACTGAAGATATCGGACAGATAATTTGGTTTGAGTGTCTTTCCTAATGAAAACATCCTTGATCTGACAATGCTGTTGGTGGTGAAGATAGTAGATTCTTCACTTTCTAGTTGCCAACCTACCCTACAGTCCCTGGCATGCAGTTTACTTTTCCAGTTTCTAGATCACCTCTGGGGAAAATTTTCCTGATTATTCTTCCCTGTCAGATACACCGATTCTTTGTGTGAACCTCAGCTCTCTCCCTTCTTCCTCAGTGCAATTCTTTTTTGACTTCTTCTCACCTACTGCATGTCATTCTCACTCCTTTTCCTACTCTGATTCCTGTCTCTCTTCTACTATTTTACAGTACAAAATTTTCTGCTTTGTTCCTCAATGTCTCATCTTTCCTACCTGACTGAAAGTTGTCCTTTATGAATTCTCTCAGGAAAAACTTCTTGCATCAATATTGTTCCCTGTGGTGCACAAATATTCAATGTACATGTACAAGAGCCAGGTTTGTGCACCTGGTTGTTTTCACTCTCCCTGTGTTGCCCGAGTCATTGTTAGTGTTGAAATTCCTTTTAGAGATTACCCAACTTGCTCCAACAACTTTTTTCCATTAAAAAAACCCCTTTTCTGATCCTTAGTTCCACAACTCCCCAGCTATAAGACTGCCTCATTTAAAATCTTGTGTCTCTGTGAGCCCAGACTGATTGTTGCTCATTGCAACAACTCATATGGAGTCATGGGAAAAGAAGTGTTTGTTAATACACAAAATGTTAACTCCTAAAGTTCATTCCACTTATCAGCTATTAGAGTAGCTGTTCATAGTCATGGAGAAGGTGAGATGTCCAGATCTTATTGGCATCACCTGAGAAATCTTTTTAATATTGAAGTCCCAACAGGGTGGACACTTAACTGTATTGTACTGAAAGATTAGGTCAATTACTCTTTGATTAAGAGGTTTGGAAAAAATATGACAGTGAGTAAATAAACAATTGGGTCAAGTTGGGGAGGAATTTGCATGTTCATTGGAAGGCAACCCCATTGACACCAGGAGTCACAGGTAGATGTTGCCCTATAGCATAGACAGAAGTCTTTTGTAGGTATGATAACACTTGGAGACTTAAAAGAGTGGAAAAAGAAAAACTCACAGCTCTTTACTGGCGATAGAGAAAGGAGTAAGTCTTTTCTTCAAGAGAAGAAAAACATATGAAATATATTAAAAGAACAAAAAACATAAGAAAAAGTAGGCTCGTTAATAAATGAGGAAGAAGATTGGAAGATTAAATCAATGATGGTTCTAAAATGGGTAAACTACTGAATTGCTTTATAAAAATCTGTTAAACAAGAAAAATAAGGGAAGGAGAAATGGATAATTAAGGAGCAATAACGACTTTGTCAAAGCTATTGATGAAAAGCAGGTAAGAGAATACTTAAAATATCTGAATATATACACAGATCAGCAGGTGTGCATGCAATTCAGAGTGTTAAGGGAATTAGCTAATGAACTTACAGAAACACTGGCAATTACTTACTGAAAGTTACAGTGTGATGGGAAAGTACCATAGTTCTGGGGGGAAAAAAAAATCAAATGAAATACTGAACTAAAAATTAGAAAGAAAATAATTTTAAAATAAAACAATCCAGAATTAAGCATTTAGTGGTCCAGTTGTTATCAATGACAAAGTAAAGGCATGTATATTAAGATAGAAATGTAGCCATAAGCGCTAGTAACAAGGATTTCCAAAGAGTGAATCATGACAGACACACACCTTACTGCTTTTGCAGATCAAGTTATCAAACTGGGCAAAGAAGTAAAGGGAAGGCAGTGCTTCTGGGCCTTCTGAAATATGCAGTTCCAGGGTCTCCTGACATCTTACTTCAAGTATGAAATAACACTGATGTCAGTGTCACCACTATCAATGTTATAATTTGAGTTGTCACGTACTCAATGCTTTTTTTTGCTTTGGTCTTTAATGGCCACACTGACTCACTAGTGATCTGTCTCTAGAACCAAATGATGGAGATGGGGAACGGTATCAAGGTTTCTTTCAAGAGGAGACAATATATGAAATGCTGCACAGCTTGAATGTACAGAAGTCTATGGGGCCAGATGAAATTAATCCAAGAGTGCTGAAGGAGCTGGCGGAGGTTCTCACCAAGCCGTTTTCTATTGTTTTTGAATGGTCCTGGCTGACTGGGGAGGTACCAGTTGACTGAAGATTGACGAACGTCACATCAATATACAAGAAGGGTAAGAGGGAGGACCCAGGGAACTACAGACCTGTCAGTCTGACCTCAGTGCCAGGTAAACTGATGGAGCAGATCATCATGAGTGTTATTATGGGACATACACAGGACAGCTAGATAATGAAGCCCAGTCAACATGGATTTATGAAGGGCAGGTCTTGTCTGACAAACCTGATCTCTTTCTGTGATAAAATGACCCGTCTAGTCAGGGAAGAGCTGTGGATGTTGGCTATCTTGATTTTAGCAAGGCCTTTGATACTGTTTCCCATAACATTCTTCTGCAGAAACTGGCTGCCGATGGCTTGGATGGATGTGTGCACTTCGCTAGATCCAAAACTGGACGGATGACCGGGCCCGGTGAGTGGTGGTGAATGGAGCTGGATCCAGTTGGCGGCCAGTCACTAGTGGTGTTCCCCAGGGCTCAGCGTTGGGACCAGTACGCTTCAACATCTTTATCAATGACCTTGATGAGGGGATGGAGTGCATCCTTAGCAAGTTTGCAGATGACACTAAATTGGGTGGGTGTGTTGATCTGCCTGAGGGTTGGGATGCTCTGCAGAGGGATCTAGCCAGGGTGGAGCAATGGGTTGAAACTAAGTGCATAAGGTTCAACAAGACAAAGTGCAGGGTCCTGCATTTGGGTCATAACAACCCCCTGCAGTGTTACAGACTTGGGGAGAAGTGGCTGGAAAGCTGCACTTCAGAGAAGGACTTGGGGGTGTTGGTAGACAGCCGACTGAATATGAGCCAGCAGTGTGCCCAAGCAGACAAGAAGGCCAACAGCATCCTGGCATGTATCAGGAACAGTGTGGCCAGCAGGAGCAGGGAGGTGATTGTACCCCTGTACTCAGCACTGGTGAGGGCATGCCTTGAGTACTGTGTCCAGTTTTGGGCCCCTCACTACAGGAAGGATGTTGAGGTACTGGAACGCGTTCAGAGAAGGGCAACAAAGCTGGTGAAGGGTCTGGAGAGTTTCTCCTATGAGGAAAGGCTGAGGGAGCTGGGATTGTTTATTCTGGAGAAAAGGAGGCTCAGGGGGGACCTTATTGCTCTCTGCAACTACCTGAAGGGAAGTTATAGGGAGGTGGGGGTCGACCTCTTCTCCAAAGTTAAAAATGACAGGATGACAGGGAATGGCTTCAAGTTGCACCAAGGGAAATTAGGTTGGATATCAGGAAAAATTTCTTTACAGAGAGGGTGCTTAGGCATTGAAATGGGCTGCCCATGGAGGTAGTAGAGTCCCCATCCCTGGAGGTGTTTAAAACCCGCATAGATGTGGTGCTGGGCGACATGGTTTAGGGACCCTGGCAGTGTAGGGTTAATGGCTGGACTTGATGATCTTAAAGGTCTCTTCCAGCCAAATGATTCTATGATTATACGATTGCTATGTAAACCAAGATTGTACTAAAGGACTATAAAACATGAAAAAAAGATAAATTGATAGATTGAGTTATAGGGTCTAGTTTTATTTAACATTTTTGGTAATGATGTGGGAAAGAAGTGAAGGAGGATGAGGTGGTGAGTAGGAGACTGGGTTTCTACATGGTCTGCAATTAAACAAAATTGATAAATAATAATATTAAACAATGAAGTAATGAAGAGCCTTGGAAATGACAGGCTGGGTGATGGTAGAAGAGTGAAAACAAAACAGTAAAGCTCAGTGAAACTGTTCAGATTGAGGGCTACTGCATTCCATCTAGGATAAAGAACATGTGTGCAAATGGTATAATGTATTGTTCAAGAAAGCAAACCAGGAAATTCTTTCAAAAGTAAAAATGGAAATGCTTCCCTCTGACAATGTCAAATGATGATGCATTCTTAAGAAAAAAAAAAAATGAAGCCACTACCATTTTATTTCCTCATGAGACTCTCTGACAAGCTCCAGCAACATTTTCCTTTTATACAGGACTGTTGAGGCTGCATCAAAAGTACTGTGTACAGTTTGGGACATGTCAATCTCAGAATGTTGTCAAGGAATTGGAGAGAGTCCAAAGAAGAGTAATCCAAATGATTAGGAGTCTCAGGAGATTAATTTATAAAGAAGATTAAGTGAATTATATTTTGATTATGAGTACATTTTAATGATGTATAAGTAAGAGAAAGACATAAACATGAAGTAGGGAACAGGATGATTGAGGATAACCTTAGAGGTTTTGATGGGTTGAAAATAAAGAGATTTTAGAAAGGATATCAAGAAACATTCCTTATCTGTAAAGGATTTTGATTGCATATTCCCCCCCTTTTGATTGCAGAATGGACTTCAATAAATGAAGACTGTTCTTGCTTCTGGAACTGTCCCACCAGAGAGAATAAAGGACTTCTCCACTTGCAGGAGAAGGAATTTGTGATGAGTCTCTGCACCTTTAATTTCTCCTATCTCAGCACACAGGTGGGAGGCCACCATTCCCAGTGAGTTGTCCCCACGTGGTTTCCATTTGCCAAAGCACTCGCCTGGCAGTGTTACCTTAACCCTGACTATTAATGATCAGCCAGTAAAGAAACTCCCAAGGGTGACTGAATGGGTGAGGGTCTACATTAGCTGATCACAACTGTAATTAATTTCNCGATTGCTATGTAAACCAAGATTGTACTAAAGGACTATAAAACATGAAAAAAAGATAAATTGATAGATTGAGTTATAGGGTCTAGTTTTATTTAACATTTTTGGTAATGATGTGGGAAAGAAGTGAAGGAGGATGAGGTGGTGAGTAGGAGACTGGGTTTCTACATGGTCTGCAATTAAACAAAATTGATAAATAATAATATTAAACAATGAAGTAATGAAGAGCCTTGGAAATGACAGGCTGGGTGATGGTAGAAGAGTGAAAACAAAACAGTAAAGCTCAGTGAAACTGTTCAGATTGAGGGCTACTGCATTCCATCTAGGATAAAGAACATGTGTGCAAATGGTATAATGTATTGTTCAAGAAAGCAAACCAGGAAATTCTTTCAAAAGTAAAAATGGAAATGCTTCCCTCTGACAATGTCAAATGATGATGCATTCTTAAGAAAAAAAAAAAATGAAGCCACTACCATTTTATTTCCTCATGAGACTCTCTGACAAGCTCCAGCAACATTTTCCTTTTATACAGGACTGTTGAGGCTGCATCAAAAGTACTGTGTACAGTTTGGGACATGTCAATCTCAGAATGTTGTCAAGGAATTGGAGAGAGTCCAAAGAAGAGTAATCCAAATGATTAGGAGTCTCAGGAGATTAATTTATAAAGAAGATTAAGTGAATTATATTTTGATTATGAGTACATTTTAATGATGTATAAGTAAGAGAAAGACATAAACATGAAGTAGGGAACAGGATGATTGAGGATAACCTTAGAGGTTTTGATGGGTTGAAAATAAAGAGATTTTAGAAAGGATATCAAGAAACATTCCTTATCTGTAAAGGATTTTGATTGCATATTCCCCCCCTTTTGATTGCAGAATGGACTTCAATAAATGAAGACTGTTCTTGCTTCTGGAACTGTCCCACCAGAGAGAATAAAGGACTTCTCCACTTGCAGGAGAAGGAATTTGTGATGAGTCTCTGCACCTTTAATTTCTCCTATCTCAGCACACAGGTGGGAGGCCACCATTCCCAGTGAGTTGTCCCCACGTGGTTTCCATTTGCCAAAGCACTCGCCTGGCAGTGTTACCTTAACCCTGACTATTAATGATCAGCCAGTAAAGAAACTCCCAAGGGTGACTGAATGGGTGAGGGTCTACATTAGCTGATCACAACTGTAATTAATTTCTTTAAAAAAAAAAAAAAAAGGCAGTCAGCTGCTGTTGTGTACATCTGCTGTCAGCGCTTGGCCATGAAGATAAAGACAAAATGAGAAGGCAGCAAGGTATGAAATGACAAATGCAAGAAACCGGAGTCATACTTAATGAAAACACTATAATAAGCCACCTTTCTCAAACAAGTATCTGAGAAAGTGCTATATTTTTTCTTCCAACATGAACCAGAATGTTACATAAACTCACAGATTCAGAACTGAGAGTATACTTGATCTGAAGAAATCTCATTTTTAGGGAAAATATTCAGTTCCTGTTGGGAGTAATAAGATCTTTTCCATTGATTTGTAGTCAAAGCTTCAATCATTTCTACTGCTACATATCCTACTGTACCTGGTTCTGAAGTGCTAAAGTATTTCTCTGATATATATCATCTAACAACCCACTTAGGTTAAAAGGCCAATAGCTGTCCTGTTTGTTTGAACTGAGATTAAGCTCAGAAAATTGGACTGTGAACAAAAGTGTGATCTTTGATTTCTAGTGAGAACCATGTGCTTGGAGTTAACATCTATTTTTGTCACCTGTACTGGTAACTAGATCTCCTTGTTATAACTGAACATACACATTTCAAATATGGGAATATTTCCTATTAGAGCATGCCTCAAACATCTCCTTTGGTTTAATAGTAGCCTAATTCCTATACATTTATCAGTTACATATTGAAATGTTGCCTCAGTATTAATGTGCCTTAATGACTGCTCCATTGAGGGGAGAAGGGCTGCAAGGAGACTCTTCCATGGTGCATCTCCAGAAATGAGCAGCCCTGTTCAGCCCAGATGCTCTCTACACTCTAGGTGAACTTAGTCCTGCCACCTGCTGGGTCCCATCTCACTGCGGGTGGCTGGGCTGGGGCATGAGGAGGTATGTTTCTTTGGATATATAGAAATGATTAGTACTACTGTTGACTAAGAGTGCAGGTGAGTGCTTTCTAAACTGGGTGCTGGGGATTGTATAATAGTATTTTTGTCATTGTTGTTCTCTCTGTATCTCATGTTTCTTAAAAAGTTCTCTGATTTATCTCTTCTTTGATAGCTGAGCATATTTTCACTTGGTAAGAGAATTTACTTTTTCATTAAACTCTGAGGTCTGCTTTGTTAATATTAATTATTGTTCATTTATAAGAGCTGACTATTATGAACTTTGTAACACATGCATGGCGGTCCTTGTAAGTTCATGACTAGTCCATGTCAGGTACTGGTCAGCAGAAGATGGAAGAAAGTAATGCATGTGCAGACAGATCAAGTCCTTATGCTATGAGATAGGAAAGGATTGACCAAAAGTTTGGCTGCGTTTGAACTCTGGTCAGCATCTAGTACACAGGTATTATGGCAGGTTATCTTGCTACAGTATGTCAGTGTCCTGCTTGCATGTGCTTCCTGCTTCTGCTGTTCAAAAACACATCCAGTCCCAAAGAAACTCTCCTCAGATGTCTAGATATAGCACTATAAAAAGGATGTATATTCCAATCTAAAATATGCACAGATCATTCACCAAGGTAGCAACCATTCTTTTTCCCTTCCCCCATGATAAGAGTGTAAATCACATCTTCTCAACAAGGCAGGTAGTGAGGATGACAAAATTCTTACATTCCTAAAGTGTTATTGGGGAAAAAATGTCACCTCCATGCATAATTGCATAACTTTACTACCTGTCATTTTCTATCAATCAAAAAAATGTTATACTTGAATTTGAGAACAAACATGTCTAATAAGATTTTAGATTGACAGCTGAACGGCTGTACTCAACCTTGTTTTAACTTTATTTTTTTTGTTTCCATTCAGTAGATCAACATAGAGAGCATTATACCAAAGTTAAGGGAAACAAATACACAGATATATTAATCCCTCATGCACACTTTACCTCAAAAAAAAATATTTCTTTCCCTGTAGATTTTGTTAGTCAGCTCTCTTAAGTCTCAACAGTGCTGCAGAGGGAGTCTAATGTTTCTTCCTTTATATTTCCAGTGTAGTGTTGCCAGATTTTGTTTCAATTATCAGAGAAATGTATTTGCTGACATGTAATCAGTGCCAGTGCCCTCAGCACAGCAGCAGTTCCTCCAGTGGCACCCCACTTACCCCCCAACCTTCCTTTTTCTAGTTCAGGGCTCTGGTTTGATTGTTGCTTCCATGGAATGTCTGGTTCTCCACACAACAACCCATGTTCCTCACCCCAGCATCTGGCATCCCCTCCCTGGGCTCTGTTGTTCAGGGTATGCAACAATCTTCAATTCTGCACATCGGGGATTTATTCTCCTTCATTGGTGGTGAATAGAGGATCTCTCTTGTTCTCCTTTCAGGTTACCCTGCATTAAAAAACAGCCTGTTTATTGCTTTTCATCTCTGTCCACCTCTACAATGCTCCTGACAACCTGCTGGAAATCTAAGGGAACACCCTCCCACCAGTGTTGTCCTCCTTGAAGATGCTTGTGCTCTACCTTTGTATCCTATCCATATTTTATTTTTTTTTACTTTTCCCAGACTTCTTATCCCTGAATAGGTTACCAATAACCCATTTCTCAGATTCAGGCCTTCTTCTTTGTGTTAGTTTTCAGTCAGCTAAAGTAATTCTCAGATCTGGGATTTATCTTTGGTTGTACCTAACTCAACCTCTAGTGAGTTAGTTGTAGTCTGGCTCTACTGAACTCTTTCTAAGGCATCACAAATACTCTAGGACAGGCTTTAAAATGACAAAGATACCAGGATCTCCTTAGTAGAGACATGAAGGGATGCAGAGGTAGATACTTAATCTTCGCCATCTTTTGTAGTTTCATTCAGTTTCAAATGAACCCCCATTTTGTTTGTGTGAAGCCACCGTTCCATCTTTCTCAATAAAGTATACCTGGCTTAAGAGTAAAGCTAAAGAGAGGATAGGGAAGACAGGTTGCTTTTGGCAGAAAAATGTCTTGCTACAACTTTACACAAAGAACGTGATTATTTCCCATCAGAGGATCTCAAAGCCTTCAGTGCTTAAACCTACTACCTTCCAGCTCTGCAGGGAGACCATGGTGACCTCTCCATGCTCATACTTCAAAAGGAACTCCTACAGAGATGTGACTTGCTTCCATGAACTTGTGATGATTAGGATCAAGTGAGAAGCTGGACTACCCTGCTTCCAGTTGCCCAGTGTGTTGTAATGGAGCAGAGCCTACTGGGAACAGATACTGTAGACTTTATATGGTTGATCCATTTTATTTCTCCCTTGCAGAAAGAAGCAAAGATTTTGTGCCTACAATTGCCATGAGTGTTGTGAAAACCGTAGGGATAGAGATTCCCAAAGTTAATCTTCATTTAGCTAATTGACCCTGAAGAAACATCAATGATGAGGCATCCTGGATTTGGGTGTGAGTCACATAAACCTTCCTGGAAGATGGGGCACAGGCTCTTATTCCATGCCCTGCTGCGTACTCACTGTAGTTAGACAAAAGCTGGATATGTCTCTACAAGTGGAAATAACATTTTTCATTGTAGCAGAGGTCCCAGCAATTCCTGGTCTGCTTGTACACTACACATTGCTCATGGCTCATGGCAAAGGCACAAATGAGTCTCCAGAGATTTCTCTTGGTGAAATGTCAATATTGAGGTGATGTTTATCTCCCAAACTCTTTAATGCATCCTCTCTGAGTTCCTGAAATAGTTTGGCCCAACTTAATGACAGATGAGAAACTATTTAGAAGAGCTTTCATATCTACAAGAATAACCAAGGAGCCAGATGTCAAAATGATATCAGCCAAAGTCACAATTAAGAGCAATCCACAGATTCTGTGGCAGGCACAATTAATTGCAGGCACAAAACTATGACTGTAAATGGGCAGTCATTATAAAAAAAACCAAACAAACAAAAACCTGAGATTTTCTGTGCATTCATGTTATTATTTACATTAGCAATAAACAGTGATCATCTTTTTGCTTTGCAGGATCTTTCACATTCAGTCTTTAAAATACCTTACGAACTGCAGTGGCTTTCTGTCATAATATTCAGTGAAACAGAAAATGCTAAGACTTATGGGAAAGTTTAAAATGGAATGAAACCTGTTTAGGCCTGATATCACACATACTGGTGAGGCCAGGGCTTTTCTCAGTGAGGAGAGCAGTCTTCTAACAGAATGGGAAGAGGGTATTTATTTTACTGTTTCTTCTTTACTAAGGATATTCATATTTCCAAACATTTATTATATAGATTCAAGGTACTGCCATAAAAGTGATCCATGGCAGGTAGATTACCCAAGGTCCCTTTGCAAGTGCAGTGGGTTTACAATGGTGCTGAGGATGACCTGCAGGACCACATATCCCTGGAGTAGCTGTCTCCTGGCTGAGCCCTCCAATATGCCTTTCCAAAAGCAATTTCCTGTGTCCCCTGCAAGCACAGATCAGAAATTGTCTTCCTCAAAGGTGAAATGTTGTTAAGGTCTGTGCAGTCAAGAAACAGACGGTCTTTGTGCAACCAGAGGCAGACAGCTTGAAGGGGCCTTGCTTTCTTTCAGTGACTTATGAAAATGTTCCACCAATGGTAGCTCCACCTCTCCTTGGAAAATATTAGACGATGGGATGGTGCTGGCCAGATTTCTCTGCCTGTCAGGCTTCAGGATCAGAAGCACAGTGGCAGAAGCCCAAGAAACTCTCACAGTGGAGTGTACATGCCTTCTTCTGGTCTCTCCCTGGGCTGTCATCTCACCTCATGAATATTCTGCCGGGGGCTGGGGGAAAGGATAGATGGAGAGGGTGTCAGAGAGACCTGAGGGACACAGCAGAAGATGCTGGGGATCAAACAAAGTAGGGGAGACAGAAGGGAGCCTTTGTCTGTTACATGACAAGCAGATGCATGTTGATGAGTTGCTCTTTCCACTGACAGTGACCTGGCTGCATCCTCTGCCTCAAACTGGCACCCTTCTTCTGCAGAGCAACAGAGAGTTTTCCATGTTTTCACAGGCTGAGCCACAGCAGATATCTGTCAGGGAAAGCTGGGGTCAGTGCACGTGAAGCTGCGTGCTGAGCTGTGGGGAAAGCTGACTGGGTAAAAGTCTGCTCCATACAGGTGAACCCCTGAGGCACTTGCACAGCATCACCCATGCTGCTGCTCAGCTTTATGCCTTCATTTTTGTGACCATTTTTCCCCCTCTTCAATCTTTTGCATAGCGTTGCCTGGGCACAAAAAACTTCTCAGGGTCCTGTTTCTCTGTGGTTAAAGCAGGACATCTCCCCAAAAGGGAATGGATTTCAAAAAATCATAAAAAAAAATCAAACCCATACAGTGTTTCTTATTTTGTCCATTACATCATCAGCCCCATCTGTTTTTACTGTTTCATGAGGTTGCACTGGAATTGATATTGTAGGGCAGAAACTGGTAATCCCTCCACTTTGCTAATGAATCAGCAGAAGGAAGGACTGAGCTGAAAGAGTCCTTTCTTTGCCTAGGACTGCTGCAAGTTTTAGGCATAACAGTTTATGCTGAGATTCTTCAGCTCCTGTTGATGTTGGTGTGGTGGAGGATACATTTGACTGAAATCTTATGACTGTTCTATCAAAAATCTTTAGATATTGCTCTTAGAACCATACCTAAAACACGGTCTTGCTATGACTCACATGCCATTACACTGCATTTATTTCATATTGAGATGCCAAAATTACATTGCTAAGTTAGAAGTAGTTTACATAATCATAGAATGCAACATGGGAAAGCTTTCAAAATAGAAATGAATAATAAGATCAACATTTATTGGGTTTTTTCCTCCTACTTTCCCACTGAAAATTCTCATTGGTGTGGCTTTATATGACTAGTTCTCCAGAAGTAAATTGTGAGCAAAATTCAAAGCCACCATAAATTAAATGTGCTTTTTTTATGCTTTAGTGTACAAGACTTTCCATTAAGCTAGCCCCATATAATATACCTTGGATGTGTTCAAGAAAGCCCTGTAAATTATAGTAAGTATTTAAAATGGTAAGTAGACATTGAAAAAGGCCACATTAGGATTAATGAATGAAAGGGTTGATACTGAAAATGCACTTGTAAATAAATAACATGAAAAGTAAAGATGACACACTGTTAGGTTAGAGTTACAAGTGGGAGTATGATGATAAATCACACGGCTGTTTGTCAGAACTTCACATGTGGGTGCTCGTACTCCTTAGTCTTCCCTTACCCCTGAGTGAAATGTCTCCCTCCCTTTGCCCCACTCACTGCACCACTGGGACAATGACAGGACTCGTCTTTGCTTTCAGCACTTGGTTTTGGTGCTGGAGGTGTGCTGGGCTGTGAAGTTTGCTACTTGTAAGGAATAAGGCATGTCTCTCATGGCTTTGACTGGGCAAGAGCAGTGCTTCAGGCTTGCTCTATTTATTTAGGTAATAAAATGCTTGTTGATGACAGTGGGTGCCTGACAGGGGTGTGGCTGAGCCCGGATTCACTGCTGCTGTTCACAGGGTGTTGGGTACTTGGGTGTTTTACCCAAGCTCTTGTTGTCAGCGAGCTCTCTTGGGGTGGGAGCTGGGTAGCAAAAGGTGAGTCAGGGAAAGCTGAAGATGATGTGCAGGGGTGGGGGGGTGGGGTGGGCATGCAGGGCTTGCAGCCCAATGCAGTGGGTGGAGAAGAAACCTTCTTCACCTTCTCACACCTCTGCACATCCTGATCTTAACATATACCTGGTTGTGACACAGTGCATCTGGGGTTGTAGCAGTGCTGCCATGACCATGGTCTGAGATCTGGTCCTGGTGGGAACTTTAATCAAAGCTCTCTGCTTTGGATGGAGCAAGTTCTCATAAAATGCACCAAAACCCCAAAACCCAGAGGAAAAAACTTTTCTCCCAGGCAAGATTTTCCATGTTTGCATTGCACCAGCCATAAAGGCCATATATACTGATTGCAGATACTGGTGTCATCACATCTTGTATCTCATATCGTATCATCTGTGGAAGCAGTTCTGTTCAGCCTGTTCTGTCACACCGCTGAAATAGCTCAGATACTGCAATCCAAAACCATGGAGCAAAAATGAAATGGAGGGGGCTGAGAGACCAGAAAATATATGTGTGTCAGTACTTGCAGATCACCTGGGCTAAGGAAGCATTTGCCTAATTACATTAAGGTTTGCATGTCTGAGAGTGCATGTATAAGGTTAAGCAGGCCTTATGTAGCTGGGAACAGGAAGTCCACATAAAGGTTATGTATGCTTAGAAACTATATGATGTGGCTGCATGCAAGAAAGTTCTGGCTCCCAGTGACACAGGGCAAGCCCAGAATGTGATGTCCTTAATGGAGCTACTCTGGATGCAGAGCGGTGTAAGACAGGATCAGGCTGTGACATGTGAACTGCATGAAGTGATGGTTGGGTACAGTTTTATAACCTGATTTTACTTCCCTCCATAGTATTCAATTTTATCCACATAGGCCCATTGAGAAAACAAGGTTCTGCTCTTGGTGAAGTGTTTATGGGCCCATACTGCCAAAGGAATACCTTTTATGTGCCTGTGGCACTTTGAATATCTTTGAATGGGAAGGAATCTTTGTGGGCAAGAATAAATCCACATACTTTTTGGTCTGCCATGTGAGGAAGGGCAGAGAAGCAGTCAGTGCCACCTAAATCTTTGCCAGACCCCAGGGAAGGATTTAAGTTCAGGTTCCCTATTTGAGTAAGCACTAGGAACAAATGGTAACATAAAGGTTAGTAGAAGATTATAAATAGGATAATAAATGCAGAAGGAAGGATTATACTACCACATTAGAAATCATTTGAAGGGAAGGTAGAAACTCTCATTCTTTGCAATAATTTTTGAGTGCTCAGATTGACGGTAATCTATCTGTGTTATTTATTATAGTGATATATGTTTTGAAATAATTTTTTAAAAGAGCTTTTTTAAAAAATTATTAGAGCTGCAAATAGAGTAGAGCACCACAACTCTAATAGGCTGAAGTAGAATGTTAATGGTGTAGATATAAATATTTGCTATGGAGAAGTGTGCCTGAGTACATCCAATCAGTTGAAAGAGGAAAAGAATATTTTTCTCATGTGGCCAGTATTAGCGAAGTAATTTGGCTTATATTTTTGAATACTCCTGATTAACTATTTTATGAAAAACCCTCTGTCAGATAAACTCAGCTAACTGGTAAAGGGAAAGAAACCACAGTCTATCCATAGATAGATGGTGAGCAGAAAGACGTAAATTAGTCCATCTGCTTTAAAGTCTTCATTCAGCTCAGTGAAGTTCATAAAACTGAAAAGTCAAACAGTGTGTAGTAAAAGGGCTTAGGAGTTGAGATTATGGAAAGGGAGTAGCAATCTCTGTCCTTTCTTGGTCTCACTAACCAGAGTCTGCAAGTGCCTCACAGCTTTCAGTATTTCACTCTACATGACAGATACAGTGGCATCCAACATCTGCTTGAGATGAGTAACATAACTTAGGGTTGACCTGATTGGAGCCACTTCACAAGTGAAAAAAAAAAGTAGCATTATTTGCAACCATGCCATGTGAACTCAACTGTTCAGGGCTAGTTTAGCCACCTCTTCTTGCCACTGCATCTGAGTTATGTAGATGTGTCCTGCCACTTGCTCAACCCCACAGCATTTTATAAACAAGAATCTGAAGAGCTACAGGACTTCCATGTGTCTGCAGTCAAACCTATGGTGGAGCAAGGTACAACTCCCCAGCCTGTGGATCATTATCCTTCCCCTTTGGATACAGCCAGTCAGAAACGTGAGGGTTCAAGCTCTCTGTGAGTTAGCACATGCATCTTATTGCCTTCTAGCTAAGACATACAAGTAATATGAAGGAAAGAGTAGCAGTAAAGGGTCTAATGTGGTTTTTCAGAGAAAAACTAATGGGAGCTTTGAACTTCACTGCCAATGTCACTTGTGTTCAGCCACCCAAAGCTAATGTGGGTGATCATAGTTGTGCTGTGATTGCATTCCTTCCTTCCTTCAGTCTGCAGGTAAATGTGATGAAGTTCCAAATAAGGTGACAGTGAGTATTGCAGAATTGGCAAAGGTGGTATTGGGTGAAGAATCAACAACAGCAGAGTCTGACAAAGCAAAGGAGAGCAACCAGAATTGGGTTAATAAGAAAAATGGTCATGGGATAGTTCAGGAAAGAGGGCACTAGCCATGACCACAAACAGAGAAGGTAAATGGAGAAGAAGAACTGACACTGATACCAATGAAGGTAGAGGAAGATGTGAACAACAGAAGCCCATGTTTTCATTAATAAAATTATCATAATTTCACTGCCTGGGAACAGAAGACAAATGAGAAGGAAAGCAAAGGCAGCAAAGGGGAGAACTACAACTGCAGTAGAAAGGACACTGAAAATTTCCGAAGGACATTCTCCATTAGAAGGACTTCCACATTCTTCTTTTACCTTAGTCTGGTTGAGAAATCCTGCAAGGAAGGCCTCATTGCAACCTGCCACATGGTAAGGCTGGGCAGCCAGACTACTCACTGCTTTCAAAACACACCTGAAATGCTGGGAAGCCCCAGGAAGCTGCTGAGTTGAAAAGGATTTTGAAAGGCATTTGAGGAGCAGCCTTGGGTCTCAGGGCACGGGTGCATCATGGTGGTGAGAACAACATCTTTCCACTGCCCTATTCCCTGCATTGTTTTTGTCAGGTGACATTTTCAGCTTCGGTTATGCTAGTAACACTCCAGTGGTTTTGTAAGTCACTAAGCATTCTCCTTAAACTTGAGCTTAGCTTCATATCTGTGCTTCAAAAAAGGTTTCATTATATTTTCAGGGCATGTTTGTTTCTTTTTGTGAACCTGAGAGCTTTTTACCTGTTTCTCCCACTCTCAGCTTTCAGACTATGTGATTAGTTTAGCAATCAGAAAATTACTAGCATCATCCTAATTTTAGTATTGTTCATGCATTGCAAAGCAACTTGCTACACAAGAAAAAAAACCCAAACAAAAAACAAAACACGTTTGAACAATATTGGTGCAATATGTCAGACATGTAGCAATATTCTCTGTGATTATCACCCCATACAATTTTCAAAGCAGTGATGAATTGTGACAGATCCTCCTCTGAAATAACCCAGCATAGTTTATGAAATCAGTGGAAGTATATCAGCTTACATCAACTGAGGATCTGGGCTACATTTCTAGCTTTCTACTAATACTTTTTTATGATGGAAGTGAGTACCCAAGATGAACTGCGAGTTAACCTCTAGGTGCACTTTATATCCTCCTTATGAGAAACACTAGATATATTTCAAACTCACGTAAACAGGGAGGTGCAGCCACTGAGTATTGACAATTAATAACATTTCTGCAAAGTCTGGCATGAATATGGTAGAAACTTTCCCAATTTGTAGCAGGGATTAGGGAGTCCAGGGGCAGTTACTGAATTTCTGAAGTGACAAGCAAAGAAACTTTTAGAAATTATGGCAACAGAAAACAGACTGCACTTTCTACTTATTTTTTCATGCAAGCAATTTGCTTTTACCTAGATGTACCTCTTCAGTATGCACACAAATATTTAATAATAGATATTTATAATCACACAAAAATTGTACTAATGTAGCATCTATTACAACACTATCAGTGCTGTTTAAACTTCTCTGTGAAAAGACCACCATTCCCTCCCTGTGTGTGGATAGCGGAGTGTGGGGATTAGCAAAGTGTGAATTAGAGCAGTTCTGCTGTCTGGCTAAAAAGACACATATCCCTTTTTCTTGTCATTTAGAGGTGAAGAGGAGTTAATTCAGAAAAGGCCAAGCTACTGACACTTTTAATAATAAAGTAACACTTCAGAATAGTGGTGCGAGTTGAACGATTTGTAATGACCAGCATAACAATGTGAGAGAGACATGTCACAAGCTTCTCCCTCTGTTAACATGTCTGAGACTGTCCTGCAGTTACCATCCTTTAGGAGCTTTTCTAGTAAATTCTTTTTATTGATATATGTGCCTTTTCCTAAATCTGCCAAAAAATGCTGTGTAAAAAGACCACACAGAGAAGTGATATACCTTGTACAAATGTCTGGTGGGAAATACTCATGTAAATTTTGATTTACTGAATGAACAAAAGAAGGAGGCCACTGCCTAAGAAATGGATGACAGCATCTGAAAGTGGTTCCAGCATTTTAAAAGCAATTATGGGGGGTAGATTTATGCACGAAACCTGCTCTGTACATTAACTAAATTTGTGGGTTTAATCACTGGAAGGAGAAAACCAGCTATGAAATACTCAAAGTAACAGGTCATTGTAGATATTCCCCTGAGGACATAATTTGTGTCGGTGTGTGTAGACAGGGCTTCACGTACATGTTGCAGAAGTGACAAAGAAAAAAGTCAGTGAACATCCTCAAAAAGCAAATACAGGACAATGCTGGAATATATGGCTTCCTGAATAAAGAAAATAAAGCTGTGACTATGTGAAGATTTCTTAGTAGGGGAATGGCAAAGGAGTAACGCATTCTTCACTCCAATGGAAATTAATGGAGCATGCATTCCTCATTCTCAGTCTATTTGAGGCTGCAACAGGGGATATCACATCTGGCAAAACTACTTTGAGTCATGTTATACCACTTATAACATCATCTGGACCTTAGGAAACAGATTTCTGAAAATAAGGAATGCTGTACAGTACCTGACATTAGCCCTGTTGAAAGGTAGTGATAAGTTACAGAGGCCTAAGAAATTAGAGGCCACATTTACATGGAATTTCCCTGCACTTTATTACAGTCAGTTCCTTGGTTTTGCAATTTTAACTGCCCTTTTCCCTTAAGTGCCTTCCCATGGGTGAGCAGGGGGTGCTCATTTGTGAAAGGAACCAAATTAGTCAGAAAGGAGAGCATCTGGGACAGCAACAGAAGAACACTGCGTACCCAGAAACATTATAAAATCTGGTATGAAATTGAGAGCATTCATTATTAATAGAAATACTATTTTCAAACTATGTCGCATTTTCATCTCTGAGGATTTCACATGCTATAGTCCTGATCCTGTGCTTGTAGTCCTAACTCCCACAGTTAACTTGATCAGATTTGATGGAATTAGTGGTGTGAGGAGAATGCACACTTTATAAAACTTTGCAGAACTTGTCCATAGACACAAAAATCTTTATAAAAGCTTAACTACTGCTGGGATGGAGGGTACTATCCTCTAGATTTGTCCATATATTCTGAAATTATCTATCAGGAGGGGGCTGTTTTGGCAGTAGGTGGTCTTTTTGTTTCAAAAGTGCCTCAAAAGAACTCATACAGTGTTCAGGGAGCAGAGCAGAACCCTCTCAGTACCTGCACATGAGAGAAGCTCTCATGCAGCTCTTCATTTCACATGCAGGATTCACAATTGCCCTCTCATTCAGATATGAACAAGCATGAAATGACAACATTGTGATGCCTGGGAATATCTGAAATAAAAAGAAGAGAGTCCAGGAGGTGGTCAGAGCTGGCTGGTGTTCATAAACCAAGCTGATGGGAGATTAGGAAATGCAAAAGGGAGAAGGAAAGTCTGAATGTCTTAAAATCTCCTACTGGAGCACAGTAAAGTACAGGGCTAAGGATACATTTAGGGTTTTCCTTCAAACCAGAGTGTGATTGTAAGTCAAAATACCAGATCTGTGCATCCCTATGGATTGGATCTTTTAAAACCAATACCTCCATCCAAAAATGTTTGCTTGACATCACCGGTCACATGACATCATCTACCTTAACCATCTTAGGGACGTGCCCTTAACTAATGCAGAAACTCTTGTGTGTGTGAGTATGTGTGTGTAGGCGTGAAAGGGTTACTAAGCACTTTGTTCAGAGGTCAGCAGATTAGAGGTTGAGATAGTCTTATACAGTGACATTAGGTTTACCACTCAAAGTAAACTTATACCTGTATTAAAAAGGTGCAGAGGTGCTCATTTCTGCTCTAGGATTATAATATGTAGATTTTTGTTGGTTTGTTGTTGGGTTGGGGTTTTTTTCATGTTTAGTTGTTTCCAACATTGGTTATAAAATGTCTCCAGCATCCTGTCCTGCACTCATGATTATAAAAATATTTAAAGTCACAGAATGGATATATGGCCAGGCAGACACATATTTTGATTTATGTTATACTATGGTTTAGGCACACATTTGAAGGCAAGGTTTTTGGCTGACAACAGCATCACAATAGCGGTCTTCCAGCCATATATTACAGCAATGACCCCTGAAAATTATCAGGGTTTAATACAAGGCTATAATATAGGGTTTCTGAAAACTCTACATAAGCAATAGATAATATAAAAAGTCATATTAGTATTTATGTGCCATCAAATCACAAAAGAAGGGATTTGACCACATAAATAGTAAAATGACTTTTTGGGAATATGGAAATTTAAGAAAAATGTTTCAAATAGAATCCATAATTTACAGATAAAATCACAAATTTGCAACCATGTCATGAAAGAAGAAAAGTAAGAAAGGCAAAAAAATAAGAAAAGAAGACTTCTTGGAATCTTTTTCGTATACTTTTGTGTGAGATTCTTTTAACACACCCAATAAAAGATGCATGCTGTCATGTCACATCATTATTACCTATATTTATTGTATTATATTGCAAGATACGTGGGAGTTGACTGATATCTACGTTGTCAGCTGTTTGCCAGCTGTTTCCTCCTGAGATGAGCAGGGTGAATTTTAGCTTCTCAGAATCATCAAAATAAACAGCATAATTTCTCTTTGTTCTTTCTCTGCTGCACAGAAGCATTTGGTGAGTAGAAAAACCTCCCAGTCCCAGAATCTCACCCTCAAGATTCTCCTGAATTGGTTATGAATACATATCAGGGTCTATTTGGTTCCTATTGTTTGGTCATGCCAATAAAAACTACAGCATAGTTTTTATTTAATAACTGTTGTGGCACTGATGGAATATCTGGAGTGTAATGATTGTTGTAATGGCAAGTGTGAACACGTGTGGCAACTGGTTAACCTTTGGCCATGCAAAAGTACCAGTGGATGACTATGGCTTTGCTTCAGGTCCTCTCTGCAGGATAGGACAGCACTGTATCACCGCAGGCACAGCCTCTGGTGAGCATTGTGCATGGCCCCTTCATTCCTCCTTCGTGGAAGAGTGCAGAGTGGATCCATGTTTGCCCTCAATGGCTATAATGCACAAATCCAAAACATTCAGAAGTAGAATAAAATCATTACAAATGCTGGCAATTATTTCTCTGGTATTTTGGGATGTAAGGGTGAAGAAGCAGTTGCTACACTTCCTGTGATCTGGGTGATAATCTTTGATGAATGAATCTCTCTCCTATGGTCCTGATTCATTAAGTGCTTAACACATGCTTAGCATTAAACATATAAGCAGTGCTACTGACTTAAAAGTGAATTTATCTTATGATGTGAATAGGACTATTCATTTGCCCAAAGTTTACCACGTGCCCAAGTGCTTTGCTGGAGAGATGGTCAATATTCTCAGATTATTTTTAAGGAAGAAAAGGCTTCTATTTTGAGATAGTAATAAATACAAAATTCTTGAAAGATTAAAGGATTGAGGAGACTTTACATGTCACTTGTGCATGCACAGCTTCCTTTGAAGTCAATGGAACTTGTGTGTGCAAAAGGACAGGGATATAGGGCAGCAGAAATTAATAATATTGTGGCTTAGGAACCAAAAAGATCAGGGGATATTTAGAATGAGTACGTGAACTTTTAAAGGCTTGAGTACTTTCAAGTGCTCTTTATTTTTATTTATTTAATTATTAAGGAAAACAACTTGTAACACTTTGTTTTTTGGTTTGTTTTTTTTTTTGCCTAGAATGTAGCAATTAAAAACCACTTGCAAAAAAAAAATGTCTTTCAGGGAGCTTCCTTGAGTATAACACAGAACAGCAGAGAATGTTTAGAAAAGTTGAGGAGAACTTTGGACATATAAAAAGGCACAAGAATCAATCTAGAGGCAGAAGGCAATTTTCCTGGAAATAAACAGGTGAGCTTTTGAGCATAGAAGAGAGTTATGCTGGAAGCAGAACACCAAGGAAAGATGTCTGGGAGAACAGCAAGTCAGAATCTACCTCTGGGGAAACTGTTGTATCAGGAAGGCTGTGATTATTTTGCACCTTGGATCTGTGTGTGCTCAAGCAAGAAAACTATACAGCTATTTACTTGCTTGCTGAAATAAACAATTAGCTAGTGTTCTTAGTGGTGCTCTTAAATGAGCACATTATTTTTGTTTTGCAAAACGCTGGTCTTATTTATTGACTTTAGTTTCGAAACTGAAAATATTGGATTTCTCCTTAGATTGGGGAAGTCTTAGAGCTCTTTATGATTCTTTGTCCCCACCTGAGTTACATCTATCAAAGTGCTGAGCAAAGCATGAGGGGTGCTTAGTAACAATAGCATAATATTAATCAGTTAATAACAGTCTCAGTCATTTGGATTATTTCTTTCTTCCAACCTTTTAAAAATCCTTGTTTGCCCTTGCTGGTCTCTTATGAATGGCATCAACATCTGTATCTTGGTTTGGAAGGATATGTGTGTGTGTGGAAAGGAAAAGGAAGAGGGATGACAGGCTCTAGCCAACATGCTTTAGCAAAGCAACTGCTAGCTCACTACATTGCACTCTTCTTTTTCTGCTAATTACAGGAAAAGTGATTTATTAATATTTGTGCAATGGTAACTTCTCAGCTCACCCACAGCCTTTTCTAATCCAGCCAATTATTTTCAGTATTACTTTTAAGCTCTGACTTTAATTAATGGGGTGCAGAAGTTTAAAGCATATGGGGTTGCTTTTCTTAAGTCTGGGAACAAGCAGAGTTTAAAAACCCTGTAGTTACACTTCTCAATACTGCATTTAAACTCTGTTTCTGGAAATACTACATATAAGTTGTCACATTTTCTTCAGCTTGACATAAAATTCTGTGACGTGTCACATCAAATAGCAACAATCATGAAATTTTTAGGGATGTGTCACTTTTGAGATACATACCTTCTTGCTTTGATCCATCATGGTTCAACTGGAAGATAAAATAATTACTTCGATTTCTCACTATGCTTTTATAAAAACATATAATAAAAAATATATATATTTTAAAAATTTCAAAGTATTTGTTCTGAAGTCCCTTTAAAGAGAAAACTGTTGGTATTGCTAAAAACTCCTGCAAAACTAGTGCTTGAGTTACAGTGATATTTTTTTGCATGCTCCACCTTGAAAGTTGTGAGCATTTCTATGATACCCATGGTCATATCTGGACAGTCTGGTCTTCCCAAGTCCTAAGCATGATCCCAGACACATGAAATCAGAAATAGTGGTAGATACACAGTACTTTGTGGACTGAGTCCATCTGAATAAAACTTCAGGTGCCTTTTTAAGTGAATGAAGAGATAACCTCCCAGAAAACCCTCCTTTGCTTGCTGTACTCCCTTTAGGAACAGGTGGAGCAAGGAACATGCAAACTTTGCTGTTATTTTACAAGGAAACCACTTAGCTATGGCACTGTCTCTCCCTCCTGGGTGAGCTCAGGTGGATGAATCTGTGAGCAAACCCTAGTGCCCTGGGCTCTCCCCATGCCATTCCCCGATCCCTCTTGGTGGGTCATTCATCTTGGACTCCCGTCCCAGTTGCGATGACTGGCAGCTCAACATTTGCTGGGGGTTGGAGCACAGCTGCACAAGAGGAGGGCGCGCAGACCGGCAGCCCTGTCCACAGGGCGATTCATCAGCAGGACGGCTGCTGCTGAGAAGAATTCCTCCCCGGTGGGATGAACCTCCAGTGACTCTTCTCAGGGGCTGAGGACGTCCCCCTCCCACACGGTCAGGGCTGTCGCTCAGCCTGAGGCTGAACTTTCCCTCACCCCCCGACCCTCTTTTCAACTCCCACACACGTATCAAGGCAAGAGCCAGGCCTTGGTGGGGCCCACAGGCCTCGTAACCTGCCTCCGCTTCATTTCCATCCCCATGTCAGGGTGCCCTGCTGGGGCTGGGAGACAGCTGTCTTCAGCTCCACAGCATGGTCTCTGCCTCCCCTCACCTACAACACTCAGCTGAGGAGATTCACCACCTGCATCCCAATGGGAATGCTGTGGCATGCTGGAGGGTACAGCAACCCTTTAACAATTGAGTCTTTTAATCGCCTCCTGGCCCTCTCAGGGGCTCTTACCTCAGACCCTGCTGCTGCTCTCTGCCCACCCCTGGCAGCACAAACANGAGCTCTTTATGATTCTTTCTCCCCACCTGAGTTACATCTATCAAAGTGCTGAGCAAAGCATGAGGGGTGCTTAGTAACAATAGCATAATATTAATCAGTTAATAACAGTCTCAGTCATTTGGATTATTTCTTTCTTCCAACCTTTTAAAAATCCTTGTTTGCCCTTGCTGGTCTCTTATGAATGGCATCAACATCTGTATCTTGGTTTGGAAGGATATGTGTGTGTGTGGAAAGGAAAAGGAAGAGGGATGACAGGCTCTAGCCAACATGCTTTAGCAAAGCAACTGCTAGCTCACTACATTGCACTCTTCTTTTTCTGCTAATTACAGGAAAAGTGATTTATTAATATTTGTGCAATGGTAACTTCTCAGCTCACCCACAGCCTTTTCTAATCCAGCCAATTATTTTCAGTATTACTTTTAAGCTCTGACTTTAATTAATGGGGTGCAGAAGTTTAAAGCATATGGGGTTGCTTTTCTTAAGTCTGGGAACAAGCAGAGTTTAAAAACCCTGTAGTTACACTTCTCAATACTGCATTTAAACTCTGTTTCTGGAAATACTACATATAAGTTGTCACATTTTCTTCAGCTTGACATAAAATTCTGTGACGTGTCACATCAAATAGCAACAATCATGAAATTTTTAGGGATGTGTCACTTTTGAGATACATACCTTCTTGCTTTGATCCATCATGGTTCAACTGGAAGATAAAATAATTACTTCGATTTCTCACTATGCTTTTATAAAAACATATAATAAAAAATATATATATTTTAAAAATTTCAAAGTATTTGTTCTGAAGTCCCTTTAAAGAGAAAACTGTTGGTATTGCTAAAAACTCCTGCAAAACTAGTGCTTGAGTTACAGTGATATTTTTTTGCATGCTCCACCTTGAAAGTTGTGAGCATTTCTATGATACCCATGGTCATATCTGGACAGTCTGGTCTTCCCAAGTCCTAAGCATGATCCCAGACACATGAAATCAGAAATAGTGGTAGATACACAGTACTTTGTGGACTGAGTCCATCTGAATAAAACTTCAGGTGCCTTTTTAAGTGAATGAAGAGATAACCTCCCAGAAAACCCTCCTTTGCTTGCTGTACTCCCTTTAGGAACAGGTGGAGCAAGGAACATGCAAACTTTGCTGTTATTTTACAAGGAAACCACTTAGCTATGGCACTGTCTCTCCCTCCTGGGTGAGCTCAGGTGGATGAATCTGTGAGCAAACCCTAGTGCCCTGGGCTCTCCCCATGCCATTCCCCGATCCCTCTTGGTGGGTCATTCATCTTGGACTCCCGTCCCAGTTGCGATGACTGGCAGCTCAACATTTGCTGGGGGTTGGAGCACAGCTGCACAAGAGGAGGGCGCGCAGACCGGCAGCCCTGTCCACAGGGCGATTCATCAGCAGGACGGCTGCTGCTGAGAAGAATTCCTCCCCGGTGGGATGAACCTCCAGTGACTCTTCTCAGGGGCTGAGGACGTCCCCCTCCCACACGGTCAGGGCTGTCGCTCAGCCTGAGGCTGAACTTTCCCTCACCCCCCGACCCTCTTTTCAACTCCCACACACGTATCAAGGCAAGAGCCAGGCCTTGGTGGGGCCCACAGGCCTCGTAACCTGCCTCCGCTTCATTTCCATCCCCATGTCAGGGTGCCCTGCTGGGGCTGGGAGACAGCTGTCTTCAGCTCCACAGCATGGTCTCTGCCTCCCCTCACCTACAACACTCAGCTGAGGAGATTCACCACCTGCATCCCAATGGGAATGCTGTGGCATGCTGGAGGGTACAGCAACCCTTTAACAATTGAGTCTTTTAATCGCCTCCTGGCCCTCTCAGGGGCTCTTACCTCAGACCCTGCTGCTGCTCTCTGCCCACCCCTGGCAGCACAAACAAAGAAGAAGATGTGGGCTCACTCTGGACCCTCAACTAATATTAGATGGGGATGTCGCCAGTGTTTTGGAGGAGTAGGCAGTGGGTTTCATTTAATGCTTTTGGAAGCGATCGCAAGGGCGGAGAATCATGCCCGTGTCCCTGGAACATATGACAAAGGGCACAGAGGGTGTCAGTTCCCATTTCCAAATTGTGTGATCTGACTATGTTGATCTAGGGGAAGCATTAACAAAACAGAAAAACAGAAGTCCAAGGAC
The DNA here is from genome assembly GCA_013401355.1 of Ceyx cyanopectus. NCBI lineage: Eukaryota > Metazoa > Chordata > Aves > Coraciiformes > Alcedinidae > Ceyx > Ceyx cyanopectus. The sequence continues at coordinate 71,171 of VYZU01007816.1, forward strand.
AGCAGCTGAATCTTTGTGCTTATTCTTTTTCCTGTGGGTTTTCTTTCTCTTTCTTTCTTTCTTTCTTTCTTTCTTTCTTTCTTTCTTTCTTTCTT
>VYZU01007816.1:71395-95915 GCA_013401355.1 Ceyx cyanopectus
CTTTTCTTTTCTTTTCTTTTCTTTTCTTTCTTTTCTTTTTTCTTTTTTTCTTTTCTTCCAAGGAAGCTTTCAATGTGCTTGCCTGCTGGGTCCTCAGGGAATAATGTGCTCTGGCAATTTATTACAGTCTCTAGGCAGAGCCTACCATTGCTCTATCAGGGAATTACTTAAGGAGTTACTAAGGTCCAGGTGGCTATTCGAGAACTTTTATCAAGAACTTACATCATCTGCTTTCTCTTTAAGTTAAATTTAGGTCCCTTCCTGTCAAACCATGACACTTCTTTTGGGTTATTTCTCCTTTTATCAGAGTATAATTTAACCACTGGCCACTGACAGAGATGCCTAAATAAGCTTCAGAGTACACCTAAGAGATTCTGCTAGGAAGAGCAAAGAAGCAGCACTTTTTTTTATGAAAAATAGTGTCCTTTTACAGTGACTCTTGTAGCTTCTACTCTCCAGAGTTGAATGAGGGAACTACTAGACAGAAGAGAAACAAAAGATAGCACGACAAGACATATAAGGAAGGTCAAGGAAAAGGAGAAGAAAATGTATTTGTACATATCAGAGAAGAAGAGGAAAATGTTATGTTTCTTTACCTTTTGACTCCTTGTTCACTACATTCACAAAGTGGGACAGGAAGTATATCAAGACTTTCATGAGCATGCAGCCTCAGCATCCTCTGCTCCAGAGCAGCAAAATGAGTGCTCAGCTGCTCTGACATTGTTGCTTCAGACCATGGGAGCTGGTTCAAGTATGGAAAGGAGGATGTGCAGGGACACAGTTCTTTTTAATACCAGAGAATGCCCAATTCCAGAAGCTGATGGCAAAAGCTTTATGGAAAAGCATCTTGTGCCTGCTTTTGTTTTGTATTGCAATGAAACACATTTCAGTGCTTTGGCTGTTTCTGTAAAAGCACTGAGGAATACAGAGTGCATTTGAGTACATTGGGACTCTGACTGCTGGGGACTACCTGTGTGGGGGCAAGTGGTAGAGATACCTCCTTCTATCCTGTGTCATCCTCCACAGAAATCAGCTGGTGTTTACAGTGAAGCATTTTAAGGCAAATTGAAATCCTTGATGGTTGTAGTGAAAAGTCTGCCCTGTAAACTACAGTGGTTTGGGAGTTGATTCACAAGCAGCTTAGACATCTGGACACTGGGAGCAGGATAGACAGCTGAAGCTGCCAACCTTTTCAACTTATCCCAAGGTAAAGCTGTCCCAGCTCATCAGTCAGCACTCCTGCATTGCCTTGGCCAGCAGGTTTTAAAAAGGCTATGCTGACCCAAAAAATCGAATAATATGAACAGGAGTGGTTTATGACTTCTGGCTGAATAGTAGCTAGAAGGTTTGAAGCGTTTGAAAACTTACCTTTACTCACCCCTTCAAATGTGTAGGATGGGATGTTTCATAGAAGTTTTGCTTTTTCCTTTTTGTAATGAAAAGCAACATGTAGAGCAAGCACGTATAAATCATGTAATTATGCCACTGTATTTTTTCAAGGAATTTGTAAGCATTGTACTAACTTGACAGCTAAGACACTGTGATGCTGTAGGCAAATAGCCTTTCAACTCAGAACACCTAGGTTCCATTTTGGCAGTAAGATGTTCACAACAGGATACTAGATTTGCTTCTCTCTGGGGGAATCTTTATGTACATTACAAAATGCGTTATATAATTAGTATAAAGTGTAGCCTTTTCTCAGCAGAAGAGGGAAGACATTACCAAGTGTGTCTGGGACAAATTGAGGTGCAATTAATGACTTCCCAAGAATTCAGTGGGTCATGGAGTTCTGGGAGCCTTTATAACCTGTCTCTGAAATTTCTCCAAGCCAGCAGCATGGGCATTGTGAGACACCCAAAAACTCTAAGACCCTGTTGTGATGGTCCCCACATAGTGGACAGGACTTGTTACTTGCCTCTATGCCTGGGTAAGGGAGCTCCAGCATGAAGCAAAATTCTCCCTCCTGAGCAGAAATAAGCCCTTGAAGTGCTCACCAGCTTCATTACCAAGGATTGAAAAACAGGGGTTATGAGAAAAGAATAAGGATATAGATTCAAATGCAATCTTAATTTTATAACTGAGACATACGCTACACAATTCTTTCTCAACTATAAGGTAAATTGTTGTCTATGTACCACCTCCATCATCTTAGCCCTCATCTCTCTACTCAGTTCTTTCTGCTTAGTTGTCTGTGTGCAATAGTCTTTCCTTCTGTGACTCATGAGACAGCCTGAGGTGAGCATAACCTTGAACATCTCTAGTCCTTTTTACAGGTGTAGACATACACATAATGATCTGACTCCAGATGTACCATAGCCAATTCTCAACAACTTGTTTTTAAAGCTGTCTTACATTTAGTCGATTTAGTAATTGGAATAAATAAATGGTTCTTGGTGGTTCTGACCCATGTCAGTGAGATCAGCCACATTTTTATGTGGGGCATTTGCACAGACACCTTCATTTATCAAGACCACAGCACTTGATCAGTGTGATACTGTGATGCGAGAGCCGCAGTAAACTGGGCATTGATTCCAAGAATGTCTTGAGTGACATGGTCACCATCCTTGAGTGACTGATCATCATCCTGTCATGAATAAGTAGAGTATCAGAAAAATATGGATAACATACCATAAGCATTGCTTGTTTGTCAATCTATTATCCTGGAAGAAATGGTTCCTAAAATGTCTTATAAGAATCCTTTAGAGACAGATGTATAAAAAACAAATTTATAATTTTATTGGCTGTCATGGATTAGGTCCACTTCCATCTCTGGGCCCTTGTGGGGAAGTAAGATAAAATCAGGGGAAATACTTTGTATAATTTTTCTTTTTTTTTTAATGAAGTAATGAATGAAAGGATAATGCACAAACTACAGTGCATTGATCACACCAGTGAAAAAACATCTGATGTATTTCAGAAAGCTGACCTTCCACCTTCTTCTTTTTCCTGGAAATATCTGTGTTTTTCTGTATGTAAACTCTTCAGCTTCATTATGATCTCCTATCACCAATGCCTCCTTATTATCAGGTAAAAGGCAAGCCGAGTGATACTGCCTTTTTCCTTCTTCAGCTACTATCAAAACAGTGCAACAACCGCAGTCACAAACTCAAGAGTCTTTTGACAGCAGCAATTAAGCAACTTAATTAATGAGTGAATAAAAATGATAATATTTACTGAATGGGAGCATCCTGTTTTGCATTTTTATTCAAACTGTGCACCTGAAGAATACCGCTGAGTATACTACCTCCTCCCCTTCTGCTTGCAAGTGCTCTTTTTTTTTTTTCCCTACGCTATTTTGACTTTGCAAGCACCCAAAAGCTATTGCATAAGTAGGCACAAGGCATCAAAAGTCCCTCACAGCCAGCCAAGGGTAATAGGCTGCTATCTTTGCTATGGTTCTGTCTGACCCTTAAAACTTGGCTCGTATTTAGGGGTTAATTTCCACAGTGAGTTTGTAAGCCTGAACTTTATATCAAAGTAGGTGATTAATTACTGATAAAAGACTAATAAAATATTAATGTATTTTGTATTTAACCAATCTTGGAATAAGACTTCTGTCTTCCCACTTTGTCAATGTGGTTCACATGCATGTTCGGAGACTTCTGTTCCCCATTTTCTTTATTTGCCTGTTAATCTGTGCGACCTACATATATTACACATATACATGTAAGCTTATGTTTTAGTCTACGTAGATTTTCTCAATGAAATATATAACCCATCTCAAGTGCAAGTAAAGCCCCATACATAATTATTTTGGAATGACAGACAGTGAATTCCTTAGCTATTATTTTTGACGACCCTGTCATGGATGCCAGGCATATATTGTGGTAAGAGCCTGAGAAACTTGGGAAAACCCACCTGGGGAGCAAACTCCTTTTTTCTTTATGGAAAGGTTCCCCAAGTGACAGGCCTGCAATCCTGGGTGAGCTTAATTAAAGTCAATAGAGAAAACTAAAGCATTCAAAATTGCTGCCTTTGGGGCTCCCTCGCTCTTCTTTTTCTTCATTTGCTGACACTTTTAAGGGAAAGGTGCATTTTAAATTCCTTATTTGGGGCTTGGGGCTCAGTTCATCACATTCCCCTTCTGTTCTGTATCCCACATTAAATCTCTCTGACACTTCAAAGTGTTGTTTCCCATGATTTATGGCTAACTAATGCAGGTGCACTCGGCCTCCTGTGAGGTGCTGAATGCCCTCTTTGACATCAGTATTAATGAATGAAGTTTTGGCATACAAAGCCAGGTAAGGGACATTACCTAAGACTACAGCTAGGTAAACTGAGGTACTCAATAAGACAGCAATCAAGCCAAAAGATTATCTTAGCCCTACCTGTCTCCCAAAGCTCTTTAGCATTTACTAAGTGTCTTGTAGCTTGAGGACTGTTGAGAGCATGTTTCACTCCTTTGGTTTTTCCAAAATCTGCCTAACCAGTCTTTGTTCCCATTCCTATGTTGCTCTTTCTTCTCTTCTACAGTTCCCCATCACACGCCAGAGACACAGGATCAATGGAGTTGGGAGCATTCATGAATGAGTCAAAAATGTCTTTGTGTAACAGGATCTTGACCATCTGCTGCATCTGCCATTTCAATCCCTTGCCTGTTTTGAATCATACACTTTCAAATGTCACAATCAGCAGCAACCCTGAAGCTTGGATTAGTTCTTGAGCTTGTAATGTTTTCTTTTGAAATGAATGGTGAAATGCCTTCTGACTTCAGCACAAGGGCTCATCAACTGAGAGCTACAATCACCCTTATTCAGACCCCACCTTTCCTGGAAGAACTCATTGGACCTAATGTCATTAAGTATAGTGGGACTGGGGCTGGGGCATTTGTGTCAAATTACCTTTGGGGTTTGCTTTTGGAATAAAATCCTCATTTAGCATCCTCTGGTAATGAGATGGCTGCATGACTTAAGAGTGAAGGCATTTTTATTACTGTCTAATGCTAGATATACTTAATGAGGTTTGTGGGTTAGGAAAGCATTTTAAACAGTCAAGTGTTCAAAATACTTGATGGTAAGGATAGGTGTCCAAAACTACCCAGTTCTGATTGTTGGTCCTATAGCACTTACATTACTCACTACATGGTAATCTAGACTGTTTGTACATTTATTATAGAGGGAGTGGTATGTTAGTGTGGTAATAATTCTCTAGTATTTCCTCCACAGTACTCAGAAATGTTAAGACATATGCTATGTCAAGAACGGGGGGAGTCAAAGTCCAGTGAGTATAGATCACAGGGGTTAAGACCAGAACTGCTGAATTTGCACATGAAGCTGGAAGGGGGTGAAGAGATCTGCCCATCTTCATAGTGATAAGGGCTCTGTGCAAAATGCTGCCTGGGATCTCAATTCCACAAACTATCCGTCCCATTCTGTTTCAGGCTTGTGGGATATTTAAATCTGGCAAACCTTATTCCAGTCCATTTCTGTTTCAAACCATGCCAGAAAAAGCTTATCCTCTTTTTCCTATTCCTTCTTACCATGTTCCTTCAGCAAAGAGCTCACTGCTTTACTTCTGTCCTGAAGGAAAGATACCAAGGCTGAAAAGGTTTAATGTTCTGCCTTATGAGTTGGGATGTTTTGAAATTTACACTCATTAGCTTCTCTGGGTGGCCATCAGGAATTTAATTAATATCCTCTGACATGGGTTGTTGTGATATTGTGGCTTCCAGATGCCCATTGCTGAGAGACAAGATATTGCACTTGTGAAGAGTGACAGCTTTCAGGAGTAGCAGAGGCTTTGTACTCTGTCTTGCAAGAAGAAAGACAGCTCTGGTTGCCACCTTCTTCCTGTGGGAAAAAAAGGAAGAAAAAAACCAGCAGCCTTTTTGCAGGTAGCTTCACTCATGACAGTAACATCACGTCTGTTTCTGCCCTTGTCAACACATCTCACTGTCCACAATCACTCATCATCTCCAGACAGACAGCACTGGAGGAGATCATCAATTGCCAATGCAATTCAGCAGATACACTTCATAAATTTTAATTACATTCCCACTGAAAATGAATGGTCAGAAAATATAAAACATCTGCCATCCAGATCATTTACATTTTTCATACAATAAATCATCAGCAACATCCAAAACAATGGATTAAATCATGTGGAGTGTGATAGGTCAAGAAAGGAGGAATGGCACCCATTGTGTGATTACTGTTTGGACCAGAGCCATTACACCATGTACAGTATCAAGGAAAATAAAAACATTAAAAAATAGTAACCATTTGGACTTGTCCTCATAAATAAAAGATCCCTGGTCTCAGATAGACCTTGCTAATGGATCTATTACTATGTCTATGGAAAAATGAGGGCTTGTTTAAGTAAAAGAATATTTAGTTAATTAAGATAGAGGAAAACAAGCATTTATCAATTGAGTGGCTGGGCTATTTAGCTTGTAAAAAGAATAAAGAAGTGATGTCAGTGGAAAATAATCTGTTAATCAGGTTTGACTAACATGACTGTTAAAATACTTCAACCTACTTTTTCCTTAGTAGAGTGGCATGAAATCCTAGTGTGAGATCACCGAACAACATGTCCAAATCATGCATTTACTTGGCAAAGAATCAGACTATAGGCTTGACAAACCAGGCATGGAATCCAGAGGGGATCTATTAGGTCCTCTCAACCTGTGTTCGGCAAGGGACCCAGTCCTGTTGGTGATGGGTGCAGTGATGCTCAGTGAGCCCTGTCAAAGCAGGTAAGAGAACTGCATTCAGCGTCCCATCCAGATACTGAACTTCTGAAGAAACAGGCCTAGGCAGCACCACTGTGATTACTTCCACTGAGAATTTGAGGCAATGCAGCCAGAGCTGACACTGAAAAAAAATATTTATTTCTGTTTAGATGTTTCCGATTTCCTCAAATCTGGTGACATTTAGGTGCCTCAGATTCTTGAAAGTTTTAGCCCTGAATCATAGCTGCTTTGTGTTCAATATTACGTGTTGGGTTTTGGTGGTGGTGGTGGTTTTTTTTTTGTCTTGAGCAATACCATCTTTATGTCATCCTTGTGCTGCACTTTCCCCCACATGATGCTTGCTTCAACAGTCCTTATCACTGCTTGCACTGTTGTGAAACCTGAGACATTGTTCTCTCTGCCTTGAGCCATCATCACTTTCTAAAATCTGAAAGTGATTTTGGCTGGATTCACCTTAAGACTTATTTGTTTGTCTTTTTAACTAGTACTATATAAAGGCATGGAAGTGCACAGGAACAGCAAGCTGCGAACACACTTGATTGCAAGTTGGTGGATATGGCACATCCTCATCCCTAGAGCAGATCAGAGATTAGCATGTTTGTTAACCTCAGTATCTTTCCTGTTGAATGAAATGGGTAGAAATCAGGTATATGCTGAGCAAATGTTTATTTTGACTGGAAGCCCTGTCACTTTGTGTATTTATGTGAAATAGAGAGATGTATGCTTAGCCTGAGGAGGTATCTGCACTGTTCAAAAAAAGGCCATTGATGAATGGCTGTAAAAGCTATACTTTTATCTGGTTTATGTTCTTCTAATGCTGCTAAATTGTTGTATATTAGGTGAAAAAATAGTTCATTCTGACATTACATCATGAGCACATCTCGCAATGGTATGTGCAATATAAGCTTCTTTCATTTGATGACATACTGCTGTTAAAAGAAAATTAATATCCTCAAATAACATGAGAGAACAATGTAACAGAGATTTTTCAAGGTGTTTAGCTTGAGATTTTAGACTTGAACTAGGACTAACTTTTTTTTTTATGTTTATGTATATTTTTAATTCAGTTACACAAATAGCAGAGGGAAAGAGGTAGCAATTTTTTCCCTCATAGAGATGTTTTACTTCATACTAAACTCCTTTACAACAACAGTAATTATTGAAAAATATCACAGAATTGCCGCAGCACATGTTATTATTATTAGTTACTATTTATATGGTGACACATATTGCTCTTCAGACAAATAAAAACAGTGTGGCTTTCTTCTCACAATGATGGTTTATGGGCTTTTTACTACAAGTTTGGCTGTCTGGTTTGGATATGACAAGTAATTCTCCCAAATCTATTCCTTTTGTCTCAAGACCCACCCTGAAAGGGTTTTGGGCTTTTTTTTTTTAAAGCCACAAAGTGTTTGTGCCATTCACCCTCCCATCTTCATGTCTTGTGTCCTGTCCTCCCCACTTCCATCCTTCACCACACTTCTTCCATCTCCCAGCCTCTGCTGTTTCTTTCAATCCCATTGTTGGCATTTTCATCACTTCTCAGTCCAGATCTGGAAGCCAAAGACATCAGCAGGTCATTTTTCCCCCTGTTTCCAATCTTTGGCCTCGATGGTGCTCATCTGTGTATGGGAGGATATGGGATGCTCCATCAGACTGCTTGCTGACAGCTTTGCTCTCCACAGAAGTGCAGTCCCCACATTATCTGCCACACATTGCTTCCTCCTGGACTTTGATGGGGGTACCTAGGGAAGCCAAAGCATGCTTTCAAGGCACTGGCTGGTCCAACACGTTGAATGGGAAATATTCACATACTCTTAAAGGAAATAATAGTTATTTCCAGGGAGTGGTAAGGGGTGCTAAGTGCAGCTCTATTAAGCCTTCCTTGCACCTCAGGTTTACAGATTTTAGGAGGCCTGTTGAGGGCCTACATTCCCAAGAGCTCCTTCAACCAGACACAAGTTTTAGGAAATATGCCTGGTCCTATAAATGTCTTCAGCGTTTCTTCCTCAGTTTATCTCCCACATTAAACATATCCTGCAAAAATTAAAGAGATTGAGAAAAAAATTCAAAATGCATGTAGGCACATAGTGTGCCGCTAGGGCAAAACGTAATTGCCTGAATTGAAGCAACCCATCTAATTTCTTACTCACCTGAAAATCAGCTCAGATCAGATTCCATTTCAACTTTAGTGGTGGTGACTTGGTGTGGATCAAGAGCATGCTGTTGACACACACCTCCCGATCACCCCACGGGCTCAGCTTTGGTTTGCATTGCAGAGCAATGTCAGAACACACTAGCTGTGTTCCTCATGAGTAAAATCCAGTTGGAAAAAGCACCCCATGAGCCCATGGAACCTGCTTAAGTCACAAATGGATGGCCCAGTCTATGGGACCAAGCTGCAGCTAGTTCAGAAACACTTCCCTGAAATATGTGTGCTGTGGACACGTGGTGTTTGCTCCCAACTCTTTCGTTGTACATATCTGCTCCTATTGGTCTGCACAACTAATGCAGGCACAGCCACTGTAGCTGTGCAGTTCCTCCCAGAGCTGACTTCATGTGCATGTACATATATGGGTCTATGTCACCTAGACATGCATGTGCGTGCACATGTGTGTGCACGTGTAATTTATCATTTTTGTGTGATACACCAAAAATAATGTATGAGCTCCCTCTGCTGCTTTATACAAAGAAATTAATCAAGAAAATATCTTGCAAAGCTGAGAGTATTTTATTCATATCTTGATGATAATGCTGTATGCACAAGCAGTACTAAAAATAATAGCATATTATGCTTGCAAAGTACTGTACAAACATTAAATAATTAAATAATTAAAAAAGAATCTGTGTTGGCTGCATTGTCTCATAAATAACTCCCAATATATCTATTTTTCTTGAATAAAACATGTCAACTTTTTGGGTAAAAGATTGCTTTCTGACTTCCAGGAAGCCATCATTAAAAACAGTGAACACTCTATTGAGAGGTAAGATACGTTAAGTATAGCTAGGCCTTCTCTTCTTAAAAAGAATAAATCGTTTTCAAATATCTAATGGTGATATATTATTGTGTGTTAGTAGTTTTTGGATGCCTTTTCATTTGTTAAACAAGCTTTATATAGTTAAACAATGTGACATATGTGACTATCCTGGTTTGAGTGAGAACAGAACTAATCCTGTTCAGTGATTTTACTGTTCAGCTCAGTTCTTCTAACTGCACTGGCTGGTCAGCATTGTGTTTCCACAGGCAGTGTCTACTCCCAGCAGTGACAGCACCCCATGGTTAGACTCAGTGCCAAGGGCTGGGCTGCAGAACACGTTACTGCTGGGTCTTCTGCATCACATTGGGAGGTGCAGAAAGTGAAAGGCCACACCTGAGGGGAGGGGTGGGCAGGACTGGTGACTCCAAACTGACCATTGAGGGATTCCAGTCCATATATGTTATATTCAATATAAAGCTGAAGGATCTGGAGGGTCAAACTAGGCTTGGCACTTCTTGCTTCTTACTTCTTCTTCAATGCCCAGCATTCAAGGGGCACTCTGTCCATTCTGCCTTTGATCCCAATCTGTGTATTCCTGATTCTGGTCTCAGAATCCAGCTCCTGAACACAGTTTTTGTCTGCCCAGTCTGGGACTTTCCCAGTGCCTGCTCCACAGCATCAGTGGTGATGGTGACATAATTGGCATGGGGGGGCATTGGGTTCGATACTAGTTTTGTGTATATTTGTATATATTTTATTATTATTATTATTATTATTATTATTATTATTTTCAGTTTCCCTAAAGCTGTACTAGTCTTTTCTAATCAATACACCTTTTTATCCCTTATTCCCTTTCTCTTCCCATTGGGAGGGGGGGGGATTAACAGAGAGCATCTGTTACAGACCTATAGGACTGCCCTGATCCTAAACAGTGACAGATATTTCTTGGTTTGTCTGAACTTTTATGACCCACAAAAAGAAAAATCAGATTGATGTAGTGATGAAAATAGATCTATGCTGAAGACTTTGTTTCTAAATACTGAAAGAAGCTCTAAAATATATATTGTGGTCTTTTCATTCTTTATTTCCTTTCCTAATCCTGCTGCTTTTAAAAATAGTGCAAGAAAGGTATCTGAAATACATTATTATTTTCTGCATTGGAAAGCGTAATTTTGATAAATTGACTTGCAAACAGGTTATTTCCTGAAGGGGCAAAATCAAAAGTGTAGTTCTATGAATATATTCAGAGAAAAACTTCAATTAGAGCTGGATGAGAATTTGCAGTCAATTTTTCATACTGAAAAATATAGATTTAGTTAAACAGGAAAAAAAAAAATGATGTATTTCTATCAATTCATAGGATTGCTTTGAATGACTTTTGAAAGATTTTTTTGACATTTTGAATTACAGAATAATAGACTGACGGTACCCCTGGAGTCTGATCCCTGCCCAATTTAAAGTGTCTCAATATTGCTTAAGTGGATGCTTTTCTCCAAAAGTGTACTTCATTAAAAAAAAAAAAAAAAGACTCCCAAAGCAGATGAACATTTTGAGTCACACTAGACATTGAATTTGACACAAAGCAATGCTTGCCTTTCAGCTATATGAAAATTCTAAAAATATTTCACAAACAAACAAAACCCCTCCACACCCCACTCAAAAAAAGAAAAAAGAAAAAAAAAAGAAAAGAGAAGAAAAGAGAAGAAAAGAATAAAGAAACAAAAAATAAACAAAGAAAAAAGAAAAGAAAAGAAAAGAAAAGAAAAGAAAAGAAAAGAAAAGAAAAGAAAAGAAAAGAAAAGAAAAGAAAAGAAAAGAAAAAAAAGAAAAGAAAAGAAAAGAAGAAAAGAAAAGAAAAGAGAAAAGAAAAAAAAGAAAAAAAAAGTAAAGAAAAGAGAAAAAAAAGGAAACAAATGTATTGGCATTTACAGTCAGGTAAAAATGTACAGGGCTACTTGAACTGTTGACCTGAACTGCGAATGAGAGACAGAACCAGGTACAAGAAACCAGAAACCTTTCACTGGCATTGCACCAACCACATAGGCTGAACCAAACACAAAGTGGAGTTTGCTGCATTTTAATCTTTATAGAACTCTGCAACTGTAATAGAGGACAAACTTTATCAGTTTCGAGTTTTCAGAACATCTTAATGATTATGACTATTCTGCACTCCGACTTACAGGACTGAGCATTTCCTTGGTGTTTGGACTGTTGTCTCTTTAGGTTTCTCACAATACATTTGTTTAACAATTATGTGTTGCATTGTCCTCATATGGGCCAAGTGGGACTATCACCCTTTCTTTAGCTTTCACTTCAAATACTTCAGTTGTCCCCAAATGGACCTGTAATTGAAAGGCAATTTGTTTTAGTCACTTCTAGTGCTGGGTTATTACTTGATTTGTCATTATTTTTAAAACATCCATAACTTTTTTCTCTCTGTGCATAAAAAAGCATTAACATGCACAGACAATTGATACCAGACTAACCATATAACTACTTGTGTTTTCTCCACTATTAATGATTCAGGAAAAATAAGTGGCATTTGGGATTCTTTTTTTAATGTCAAACCTTGCTCCACTGCAACTACTGGAAAATCATCTCTCTGATTAACTGTCAAATTGAATTTTGAGCTTTGCTAAGTAACCAATATAACAGAGTCTTCTTCTATACCTTAATTGCAGTGTAATATTACAGCACCATATTGCACAGTAGCTTTTAGATAGCTGCATTGAAAGTGGGTGCATCTCTCACAAAACCTGAGTTTCAACAAGCCATTCTTATTTGTCCACATTTGCCAGCTCTTTATACCATGGCAATCTCTCTGTGAACACTTCTGATAACATTAGTCTCCATTCTGCTTCTACTACCTTACCAAATTTGGGTCTAATAAACACACTATTCACTGGTGGAGCTATAATTATCCAATCTGCGGACTTTGCACATATAGGAGCTGATGAATCAGATATTCTAACATAGAGCCTGATGTCTCTTCTGGCAACCTCACCACCTCAGTAGTTTGTGTTTTTCAGTTTTAAATTGGTAACATTAAATGTCTTTAATAGCTTATTACTGGAATCCTTTACACGACAGAGATGTGGTGCATACAAATACAGTACTTGACAAATCAGAGGCTGTGATGGTTGGCAGATCCCATTGGTAATTTAGTAATGTTCTTGGGATCACCGATATTAGAGTTGGAAAAGACACATTAGGTGAAATCCTAGTTTGACTGAAGTAAATGGCAGACCTAGTGTTGAGTTCAACAGGGCCAGATGTATTAATAGTGTTGACTATGCCACCTTCCAGTATTGATCAGAGCAATCCAGTCTGTGTGCAGTTCTACAGAGACCTCCCTGAATCCAGGCACTGAGACCTGGTAGGAGAGTATGTAGCTAAGCTTTATTGATTGCGGTGTTCATTTAGCACTGGCCAAACTCGCATGACTCTACCTCCAGGCTTATTCAAAATTTGCGGAGAACTTTATTCTTGTTGCATAATTGTAGTCAGCAATCCAAGAGCATGTCCTCTGAACATTACACAGAACAGCTTGAAGTGACTCAAAACTCTCACAAGATCCAGAATTTCTGCTGATCGTCCCAGGCATTTCCAGCAAGCACAGTAGGCTTAGTTAAGGTTGCGTGTTGGAACCATGGGCTTGTTCTTGATTCTGAAAATATTCTACTGTCCTCAGAAATATAAATTAAACTCTAAAGAGGCAATTGAGTATATCTCCTGAAAAAAGGTCCCCTCACATGGCAGGCAGGAGGCTACCAAGGAGCCAAGGCATCTTGTGCTGAGGATTGAGATTAGAGGAGCATCACTTGGGCACTCCAGAAATCTATGTCAGAAAGCATAATTTAGAGTACCCTAAAACTTGTTGGGTCTCAGGATGCTCTAAATATTCAAGTCTATGCTGAAAGTTGATGTTCAGGATCAATAGAGTGGAAACGTGACTTGGATGCACTTTTCTGCTTGTGGTTGTGATGAACATAAACTTTTTGTCTCTGGCATGGTGACACATATGTTCATTGCCATTTTTCAAGGTTTCAGGCTTCTGCTGAAGAAACTAGAGACCAGTCTCCAGATGTCAGCTGCAAAACTTTACCTCATATGTAACTTGTGCACTAATGCATTCTGCTGATAAAATACCATGGTCATATAGCATTTCAAATCCTTCCACTGGCTCTCAGGCAGTAACTGAAAAACAAAAATGCAAAGTGATCATTGCCTCAATAAAAAAACTTACAAAGCCAAGTGTAAATGAATGTTGTGAAAGACACATTTTTTTTTCCCCATGCATCTCACAGATCTGAACTCTCGAGGATCAATCATTTGCACGTAGGAGTCATGACCCTTCTCTCATTGCTCTGAGGAACTGTTGTCTCACTGCATGCTATGACCCTTGGTGTGAACCTGGTAATATTACTACTTGTAGGTCTATCAACAACAAGCCCTCTGTGGTCCCCATGTGCTTAAGAAAACTTAATTCCTCTTGTTCCAAATGTAGGGATCTCTTTTGTGCCAATTACCCTTTGACACTGCTATTCAAGCTTACTTTTCCAAACACTGGTCCCATAAACACTGCTCCCTTCACAGGGAGAGAGGCTGACAATAACAAGGAGAGCTATTGGAAAAAAAAATGTTTTCTCTTCATGTTCTCATTTTGGGATGGCTGCTAAACGTATATCACTGCCATTTAGAAAGCTTTACATAACAGCTGGATAGCTGACTTCCTTGTGACTTAATCTTGTAGACATAGCAGACAGGTTGTAAATGCTTTATTGTCCCCAAGGTAGTGTTAGATCTTCCTATGAACTTATGGGTGAAATTAGATTTCTAGAAATCCCTATTCAAATATACCATGGCATTGACTGCCTTGGTGGTCAATCAGTTTCAGAGATACCTTCTTTGTGGCTACACTTGAAAATACGTATTTCAGTTATTTCTGTTTGTGAACTGATATTTCTGCTTCTGACATGGAGGTGAGTCCTGCCCAAGCCAGTGTTCAGCTGCAGCAGCAGCATTATTAACACCTATGGTTGCTCTGCCCTCTGATTCTGCAGAAGGAGCATCAGGGCAATGCTCACATGTCTGTTAGCATCAGAGGCAAGGAAGGGAAAACCTGATATGGTGCACAGCATAGCACAAGGAGATTCTTGGTCTTCTCCTCACTCCTCTTCTACACTGGTGCTTTTATCTACCACTCTGCTCTTTTACTGAGCAAATAAATAAATTGGCCATCACTTTCTGCCGTGAGGTTCTGGTACCTTTTCCAGCTGAGTGGCAGGCTACCCCAGCAGCAGGCAGCTGGGCAGTGTACTTTAGGTTGTTCATTTGCAAACTGAACAGGCTGGTGGCCCTGGGATGCCGGAACACTGTGAGAGACCTGAAGGAGGGGAAGCACAATTGATGGCATCTGAGAGCTTGACAGCCCGCAGGCCTTTCATGGGCTCATCCGAGGCACAAATGCCACTTCTAGTTCCTGAGAAGGGCAGAATAAGCTTAAAAAGGATGAAGGCTGACATTGCAAAGGATGTTGTTGAGGGACACTGGGCTCTCTTCCTGGCCACTGATCTGCTCTGGGGCTTTCAGAAATGCACTACTTCTTGTTTAGCTGTGATTTCTGCACTTTGCTGTAACTTGCCAAGTTACAGCTGTGCTCCTTAGGGCAAGACCTCAGCCAAATGCCCTGCTTCTCAGCAGGGATCCTTGGCTCACACACAGCTCTTGCTGCAGTGCCCCACCTGCCTTCCAACTCAGAAAGGAGCAGGGGCAGCTCCTATTTATCTGCAAGGTGGGCTCTGGCTGGGGTTTCAGCCAGACCTCAGCTGCAACTGCACATAGATCAAGCTGGGGGTTCATCTCATACTGGGGGCTGTGGTTGGGGGCAGCCAGCATTCAAATAAGTAACTCTACCCATCTTGTCTCTTTGATGGTTGAAAGGGTAATGAGGTTCCTTCTCAAACAGACACAGGCAAAAACAAAGGTGAGATGCAATAGTTAGCAGCAGGCAGGATCTGTTTCTAATGCCTGTGATTCCCTTGCCAAAAGACCACAAGGATGTGACCCAAGTCATCTGGCCTGAAGCTTTCTGCTCTAGAAAAAAAAAAAAAGATTCATTATATGTTTGTTTGTTTGTTTGTTTGTTTTTCTCTCTGGTCATTTTATGAAACTTAATGTTTCTCTTGCTGTTGCTGTTGGCATTTTTAACCAAAAGATACCAGCTTGGGAAGTTGTGGCCCACACTGATTGGATATTCTGTGAAAAGGAACAGGGAAGAAGAAATCAAATTGGATGAGGGCTGTAGGATCAGGTTCATTTTTCAGGGTTACACTTTATGGTCTTAATTATAGTAACGTTACCTGCTTCCTTCTCCCCAGGATGTTTCAGTCATGTCCCACAGAGGTTCTCAAATAAGCAACAACATATTTCTTGCCATTAGCATGTGGCACTGATGAAACCATGCTCCCATTGCTAACTGATTTAGTGAAGAAGCTACTGTCCTGGTCTTAGTTTCTCGACAAGTCCTGTTGTAGGAACACAGCAAAAAGATAGTTTTTTTTATATATATACACACTATATCTTGGAGGTGACAATATTTTTTGCTTAGAAAACTCTTTGTCTAAATTGAAACAAGGAATGGGGAAATCCTCAGCCCCATAGGATAAAGCTTTGGAAAGTGATGTGTAAAGGAAAAGCAGATATCCAGCCTTTCCACTGAATTGGTAGGGGCTGGATTTTGCCTGACATGTTAACTAATGACACTGAAGTTTGAGTGGCCTTTGATCTTTGATCTTTGGTACTGATTATAGCAATTCAATTTCAAAAGACTGACTTGGGTCATCTATTATTATTATAGTAGGCTTACTGTTTTTGTTTGAGAAGCTCAGTTAATTTTAGGTGGAAAAGGCCTTTATTCTCCCGTGGTTAGCACTTCGGGTAGTCACATCCTGAAGAACTTCCTCTCTGACAGCTCCCTATGGGCACTTATTTCCAGTGTGTTAAGGTGGGCTTTTGGGTGAGAGCTTACAGAGCTGTGAGTCAGAAGAGAATCAAGGATGATGTATTTTTCTCACTCTCTCTATCTCCGTACTGCTTTATTTCAGGAAAATCAAATATAACAGTTTAATCAAAAAGGAAGTGGGAAACAATATAAAAAACACTGCCTAGCTTTTGCACAAATAAAGAATAAATGAAATAGAAACATATTCATCAAAATCCAAGTCAATACTGAAATAAAGTTGGACCCTGATGGTATATGCAACATAAAAGGAAAAAGGTGAGGAGCAAAGCACTTCCAAAAAGGATTTATTTTTTTTTTTTGGTGAAATATCTGTATTTCTAATATAATAGCAGTGATGCACTCTATGTATACAGGAGCACAGAAACTTTAGATTTAAATGAAATACTTTTCTTTCTCTGAAAAAAGAATAACAGAATAGCTTCGGATACACCTTAGGGCTGGGCATTTAGACATAAATAATGGAAAGGGGACTGAATTACAGATATCCAGTGTTATCAGTGGTAACAGGGCAGATGGGCCCTTTAAAGTCCTGAAGGCAGGAGGCCCCACTTGTAATACTGTAATGTATGGGCATTGGGAATCCACCCAGGGGACAGGAAATCCTCTCAGGGGCTCCCAGCCAAAAGCCTTAAATAAAGCTCTGGTGCAGAAGAAGCACTGTCTAAGTTAAAAAAAAANTGGTCTGATTCTACTCAGATCAGCAAACACTTTGGCTTACTTGCACCAACCTCCTACAAAGCTTCAATACCTTAATTCACCACCATGCCAGGAGGCATCCACTGGAACTAGAAAGAGTTTAACATCCTTAGGTGGAAGGACCTAACCAAGAACAGACTCTAAGAGGTCACTCTTTGCCATGCCATCACACAAAATAGTAGTTTATAAAGTATTTGAGAAAACTAAACAATTACCTGTTCCATCAAATGATCACTGGATGCATATTTTCATTTCAGAATTTCTCATTGAGTAACAAAGTGCTGTCAAAAAGGGCATTAGGAAATTTTATTTTTTATAATTTGTTCTGGTCTTGTTCTTTAGGATTAGGAAAAAGTTTTGGGATTGCAGTGTATGTTTCTTTGAATGGATCCAATGGATCCAATGGCTT
This sequence comes from Ceyx cyanopectus, assembly GCA_013401355.1. Taxonomy (NCBI): domain Eukaryota; kingdom Metazoa; phylum Chordata; class Aves; order Coraciiformes; family Alcedinidae; genus Ceyx; species Ceyx cyanopectus. The sequence goes on from VYZU01007816.1 coordinate 89,194, forward strand.
GGATCCATTGATGCCAATATAATTCTACCATAGCTTTTTCTATGGCATCTCTTGATACCAAATGAATGATTTCTGGACAATTTAAGAATAAAGCTGTACAGATTAAGACAACTTTGACTTGCATGTTGTACAAGAACCATAATACCTAAGAGAAATACTACCAAAATGAAAGGCAGGAAAGAGAAGAAGCTCATCAGACCTTTTCCTTCCCTTTCCGTTGATGTCTTTATGATAACCATATTTCATGAGAAACAAAGATCTGGAAAAAATGTGGGACCCAGCAATCTCTTGGTCTTGAGGGAACACCTGGAAATTCGCAGAGCATTTCACAAAACTGTTTACTAAAACCACCTTTGAGTCCTATACGGTCATCAGGGTTATAGAAACTCGAGTTTACTGCAGTTGGGAGGAGGCCAACAAATGGATCATATTGCCAAGTGGTTGTGGTACTGGTAAAATTTCTGTCAAGAAGTTTCCATTCAAGCACATGATACTTGATGAAGGCATTGCTCTTTTAATTTGGTTTTACAAGGTGGCTCTACATTGGATGCAGCCTAACTTCTGGTGTCAGACGTAAGTTGTCCGCCCAATACACGATGCAAAACTACCCTTGTCCATACTGGCCTTTTTATCCAGGAAAGGAAAGAGGGAGTCAGCACCTTCTTCTGAGGACATTGATCAGGTAAAAGCATGGAAAGAGAAGCCCAGTGTGCCAAGGGAAGCAGAATAAAACACTGATGCCATGATGCCATTATGTACTGAACTGCTTCATCTAAGTCACTTCTACTGTACTCAACAGAAATGGTGTTGCACTTAGTGCCTGTGATGACTTCTCTTACCCCCGCTCACTTTGAATGTGTTTTGGCAGACCTGCATTTCCTAACTGCTTTTTTACTGCAGGTATTGGAAAGGCAGATGTGTGGTTTGCCTCCTGAGCAGTAGACAAGTGCTTGCAGAATGCTGTTAGCTGGGAGCTGTAACTGCATAAACTGAAATGCTGTGAGTGGTGATTTTAGAATTGGCAGGTTCTCTTCTCAACTTATAAACCTATTTTGATATTTATATAGCATCATAAAATATAGCAGGAATGTTTTAATATATTTACTTTCATAGGACAGCTACATATATCCTGAAACTGAAGCTGTTACTTTAGTTTTCTTTGCTTGTTATCCAGTAATGGTTAAATTATTGATCACATCTTTTCAGGCTTAGCAGATCTTGCATTCACCTGTACCTTTTTAATGACTGAAATGGTGATATTTTTAAGAGGTTGTGGGTAGTAACACTAGTTGGCATACAGTGCTAAAGAACTGCTTTAACCCACCTGCAAACAAATATGTCTGCCATGATGCTGTTATGGTTACCTTTGATGTGAAATCACCATCTTACTCTGAAGGAAAGGAGGGGTGACATTATCTGGAAGGAAGAGCTAAGATGACAATGACTGATTTCTAAGATGAGATTCTGCCATTATTGCTGTTGTTTTGACTTTCCTGGAGCTGCTAAGATGCATCTGAGGGCAGAAATGGAAACAGAATGTGGCTTACAAAGGAGTTAAGAGTGTTTCTTATTTGTCTGGCAAAGCAAGAAAGAGGGAGAGGGGAGGACCCTCTGAGACTGTTATGTATTTTCTAAGGAAGAGATGGAAGAAGGTAGAGAGAGTGGAAAGTTTCGATCAAGTTGGAAGGACTGAATAAAGGAAGTTCCATTCAGGGTGGGAAGTGTGGTCTTCAACATCACCACCACCACTTTGGCTTAAAGTCAAATTAAATAATGGATGTTTTCCTTGACCTTGTGCTACTTTTGCAATGTGTTATATGATACATTTAAAAATTTAACTGGGCCTTAATAATACTCCTTACTTTGGTGTTATTATTGGAGTACCACATACAGCCTAATCCTCCAGGCTTCACTTGGACAAAACTGCCAGTGTTTTTGGAGCAGGTTTCACCAAAAGGTCCAAAGAAAGCTTGTGAATACAATCTCATTTCAGAGCAGAACTGCACATTCCCATCACTTGCTGAAATGGGTTGGAAATAACACAGTAGCTATGTTTGGAGATATGTCAACATTGCTTGTTTTCATCAGTCTGGAAATACTAGGAGATTGGCTGGAAGCAGCAAGAAAGGAGTGTGACTGCTCAGTAGGAAATAGTGTATTGACATCAGGTTAAGGTGGAAGACACAGACAGGTTCCTATTAAAATCAGCTCGTTCACCTTTGTCCCCTAGAAAAAGTGCAATGGAACAACACTATCGAGGACCTGTAACTGTAAGCTCAGAACTCTTTCAGATCAGCATCTGTCATCTGTCTGTGCTTGCAGTGATGCCTAGTCTGCATTTCTACAGGTGCATGTATAACTTGGCTAACTAAATTAATGCAGAAGCCAGGTTAACACCTTTATAAAGGGGAAAGATTGTTGTGTTATTGACATTAATGTGATTGAAAGGGTGAGCGCAGATATGCCACGTGGTGGCAAACAAGGCCTATGGTAAGCTTTCTGCTTCCCCAGACACTGGGAAATAGGGTGGAAGCTTGTGGAAGCCAGGTGGAGAGTGACCAGTGTACCATTCCTGAGGTACACTCACGTTCTCCCTCTCATCGTTGCTGGTGGAGGAATGGGGGAGTTTGCCCATCCCCACCTGCTGTAGAGTTTAGAGTATTTATAGACTTTTTACTTAGGACAGGAAGAGTATTGCTGTTGTGCACCGCACAGTACCTTTCCTTTATTGGTACTTTGCCTGCCACTTCCANTACCCTTGTCCATACTGGCCTTTTTATCCAGGAAAGGAAAGAGGGAGTCAGCACCTTCTTCTGAGGACATTGATCAGGTAAAAGCATGGAAAGAGAAGCCCAGTGTGCCAAGGGAAGCAGAATAAAACACTGATGCCATGATGCCATTATGTACTGAACTGCTTCATCTAAGTCACTTCTACTGTACTCAACAGAAATGGTGTTGCACTTAGTGCCTGTGATGACTTCTCTTACCCCCGCTCACTTTGAATGTGTTTTGGCAGACCTGCATTTCCTAACTGCTTTTTTACTGCAGGTATTGGAAAGGCAGATGTGTGGTTTGCCTCCTGAGCAGTAGACAAGTGCTTGCAGAATGCTGTTAGCTGGGAGCTGTAACTGCATAAACTGAAATGCTGTGAGTGGTGATTTTAGAATTGGCAGGTTCTCTTCTCAACTTATAAACCTATTTTGATATTTATATAGCATCATAAAATATAGCAGGAATGTTTTAATATATTTACTTTCATAGGACAGCTACATATATCCTGAAACTGAAGCTGTTACTTTAGTTTTCTTTGCTTGTTATCCAGTAATGGTTAAATTATTGATCACATCTTTTCAGGCTTAGCAGATCTTGCATTCACCTGTACCTTTTTAATGACTGAAATGGTGATATTTTTAAGAGGTTGTGGGTAGTAACACTAGTTGGCATACAGTGCTAAAGAACTGCTTTAACCCACCTGCAAACAAATATGTCTGCCATGATGCTGTTATGGTTACCTTTGATGTGAAATCACCATCTTACTCTGAAGGAAAGGAGGGGTGACATTATCTGGAAGGAAGAGCTAAGATGACAATGACTGATTTCTAAGATGAGATTCTGCCATTATTGCTGTTGTTTTGACTTTCCTGGAGCTGCTAAGATGCATCTGAGGGCAGAAATGGAAACAGAATGTGGCTTACAAAGGAGTTAAGAGTGTTTCTTATTTGTCTGGCAAAGCAAGAAAGAGGGAGAGGGGAGGACCCTCTGAGACTGTTATGTATTTTCTAAGGAAGAGATGGAAGAAGGTAGAGAGAGTGGAAAGTTTCGATCAAGTTGGAAGGACTGAATAAAGGAAGTTCCATTCAGGGTGGGAAGTGTGGTCTTCAACATCACCACCACCACTTTGGCTTAAAGTCAAATTAAATAATGGATGTTTTCCTTGACCTTGTGCTACTTTTGCAATGTGTTATATGATACATTTAAAAATTTAACTGGGCCTTAATAATACTCCTTACTTTGGTGTTATTATTGGAGTACCACATACAGCCTAATCCTCCAGGCTTCACTTGGACAAAACTGCCAGTGTTTTTGGAGCAGGTTTCACCAAAAGGTCCAAAGAAAGCTTGTGAATACAATCTCATTTCAGAGCAGAACTGCACATTCCCATCACTTGCTGAAATGGGTTGGAAATAACACAGTAGCTATGTTTGGAGATATGTCAACATTGCTTGTTTTCATCAGTCTGGAAATACTAGGAGATTGGCTGGAAGCAGCAAGAAAGGAGTGTGACTGCTCAGTAGGAAATAGTGTATTGACATCAGGTTAAGGTGGAAGACACAGACAGGTTCCTATTAAAATCAGCTCATTCACCTTTGTCCCCTAGAAAAAGTGCAATGGAACAACACTATCGAGGACCTGTAACTGTAAGCTCAGAACTCTTTCAGATCAGCATCTGTCATCTGTCTGTGCTTGCAGTGATGCCTAGTCTGCATTTCTACAGGTGCATGTATAACTTGGCTAACTAAATTAATGCAGAAGCCAGGTTAACACCTTTATAAAGGGGAAAGATTGTTGTGTTATTGACATTAATGTGATTGAAAGGGTGAGCGCAGATATGCCACGTGGTGGCAAACAAGGCCTATGGTAAGCTTTCTGCTTCCCCAGACACTGGGAAATAGGGTGGAAGCTTGTGGAAGCCAGGTGGAGAGTGACCAGTGTACCATTCCTGAGGTACACTCACGTTCTCCCTCTCATCGTTGCTGGTGGAGGAATGGGGGAGTTTGCCCATCCCCACCTGCTGTAGAGTTTAGAGTATTTATAGACTTTTTACTTAGGACAGGAAGAGTATTGCTGTTGTGCACCGCACAGTACCTTTCCTTTATTGGTACTTTGCCTGCCACTTCCAAATGTTCTTGCCATCTTAACCCCAGAAAGATCTCACATCCAGGAAAATGCTGCCTGAAGTGATGAATTTGGAAGAGCTCTAGAAAATACACTTGGATGTGATAAAGCATTTACGTTTCAAATGGGTAATGCTTATAGTGTGCACAGAGCACTAGAGGGAAGGACAGAGAATAAGGAGGAGGGAAGGAGAACTCAGTGTTGTCAGAAAGCCACAAGACCTTTGAATTATTACACTGAAAATTGAAACTGCTCTATCAAAATTGATGGAAGTGCCATGTAAGGTTGTTCTCCCCTGTACCTTATTTCCAAAGTTTGCACTTTGAAATGTGTTTATCTGTAATTCAAACCTAGGGGTCTGACTCTGAGTGACCTCGAGTTATTTTTTTAAGCAGTCTCTATTTACATGACTCTATGCATGATGACACTTTGGGCACAGAAAGACACGGTGATGTGCTTTGAAATAAAAATGAATGCACCTCCCCCCTTTCTTTCCACCCCTCCCCATGTGGTAGCTCCTGGAAATTTGTCTTTTCTCCAAGAAAAGATCACAGAACAGTTGGAGTGTTATTCTAGGAGAAGCATGAAACTAAGAGCATAGCTACAGTATTATGCAAATTATTAAAATACATGTGTGTGTCTGTGTACAGCCTCACATGCCTGTACTGTGCAAACATATTATGTCATGTTGGAACACTTCAGCAAAATCCTTACAATTCGTCATATATTGTGTCCCCCTACCACTGCCTGAAGATGAAAGTTTTCAATACTAATGCTGTGAAGTGGGTATTATGTTGATTTATGCTAATCGGTTCTATAGATGCTGTCATATTGTTAAATGATGACATTGGTGAAGTACTGTTGCTTCCAACAGCCCACCAGTGCTGGTGTGAAAACAGCAGGGGAGCCACCCATCTCTTCAGTCCCCATGACCTACTAGATGCAGCAGGAGCTGGGGACTTCTCCAGTTTATCCTTTTGCTATGTCTTTATCTGCACAGATTGCGACACGGAGATCACAAAGGTGTTAAAAATGAGTGATTTCCAGCTTATTACTGTTTGGCTACAACAGGGCCCATTACAGTGGACTTCAGACCTTCATTGTGCACCTGTCCTAAACCAGGAGATTTAAATCTTGGTCTGAGCACCACATGGTAGAGTAAAAAACCTCTGTGATGGTCAGAAATCTCTGTGGTTTAAGATCAAGAACCTGCCATTACCCATTAGCAAGGTTATCTAGGGTCTCTTCAGATGGGGACGATTACAGATGTTACTCAATACCTCCCTGTTGTCCCCAGGAGTGGGACTACTTGGAAGGACTGAAGAGGCAGGGGTGAGGAATGGGAAGTGTGGTGGTTGGCTGCTCTTCCTTTGGAGCACAGACATGTTGACTCTGCCTTCCCCCTCCAATGGCAGTGTGGGCTTGTGTGTTACTGTTTCCAGAAGAAAAGTCAAGACTTAAGGGAACAGAGAAAAATACCAGTCTTAAAACAGCTGAAAAAGACTTCTGTTTATTTGTCTATTTAGGATATAATCTTTATTTATACTAGCATTTTGCTGTAAGATTCATAGATTCATAGGTATTAGGTGTTGGAAGGGACCTAAAAGATCATCTAGTCCAACCCCCCTGCCTGAGCAGGGTCACCTAGACCAAGTCACCCAGGAACACATCCAGGCGGGTCTTAAGTGTCTCCAGAGATGGAGACTCCACAACCTTCCTGGGCAGCCTGTTCCAGAGCTCTGTCACCCTCACTGAGAAAAAGTTCTTCCTTGTATTGACCCTAAACCTCTTGTGCTCCAACTTGCACCCATTGCCTCTCGTCCTGT